>BGPT01001476.1:38741-96608 GCA_003297045.1 Symbiodinium sp. clade C Y103
CGGGCACACTGGAGGAGAAAGGCCAGTATTTTATCAGGGAACATGAACTTCTTATGGAGGTATATGCTAGCCACACGATTGAATCCAAATTCGGACAAAAGAGCATCATATAAAATAATGAGCAAACATCAAACATGAATAGTAATGAATTCCCAAGAAATCTGGAAAGCTCCAATCCCTACACCGAACCGCTGCCGTTGGATCACACCGTCGATGAAACCGGCAGCGGACGACAGTACACAGCTGTGGCTCGGCAGCATTAAAAATGGGAGAGAGAGAATAGGCTAAACAATAACCCCACATTGTCACATAACAAGGGTGTATGCTATAACTCCATTATCCCACTACTTCAAGTAACCATAACTAACATATTATGGGTTACTATGCTACATATACATGATTCATTATTGTGAAGGTGATGGTTATTTGGAGGATCACCTCACTCGGTAACTCATTAATTAGAAACCATAGTTGTAAGATGTTATAAGTTATAACTTAAATGGGATACCCCTAGTGAATATGGACTTACTGACCAGGTGTATCAACCAATTGCTATGTGGGGTGATCTTCCAAGTAGGAAACATGGTGAAATAATGGTAATGGGAGTAAGAATCGATGATGATGGTGATGATGATGATGATGATGATGATGGTGATGGTGATGATGATGATGATGATGATGATGATGATGATGATGATGATGGACTGACGGTGATGTACAACCATGAAAAAAATGCATTTAACAATAGCCGGGGATAATATCCGAAAATGATGGGGATAATAGGATGAGCATAAGAAATATCATGGTGATATGTAGCTGTATAAGCAGCTTGATGTGATATTTGGGTGTCTCTGAATTGGTGGAGCACAAGTTTACGGTTTGCGTGCACAATTTCAAAGGGGAACATTATGATGAACCAATGAGATGTTAGGATGCCCTGTTGCCAGAAAAACCCATATTGTAGTGATATATATATATATACCTGGACCCTTGATCACTGTCCGTTTTCTGCGTGCACTTAGAAATCTGAAGCACTTAGAAAAAAACTGCGTGCCAGAATCCTGACGCTGAATCACAACGCGAGCGCACAAAAAAGAAGCGCGACCGCGCAAAAAAGCAACGCGAGCGCGCAAAAAAACAACGCAAACTTGGTGTCATGCCAAGACCACTTAGATTTGCTTTTGATTTTTTAGGTTTCACTTAGAAATCTGGATCACTGACCGAAATCTGCGTGCTCGCAGGCTCTAGGTATATATATACACTGTAATGCAATGTAATGTAAATGCAAGTTCTTCTTATGCTGCATATGTGGATGTATGATGTATGTGTATGCCGGTAGCTCCTGATTTTTCAGAAACGGATGGTATCAAACATCCCCAGTTTACTGTTGGGTTTGGCATGGTTTGGCAAGTTACATTCTGCCCCTTTTATATCCTGTCATGTCGCATATCCTTTCATACTTTTCGAAACCTTTCAGGATATTTCAAGAAAACAGAGGCGCTCCTGCCGCTCTGACTTTGCCACTAATCGGAAGTGCAAGAGGTCGTGTTCCTCCATGTTCTTCTGTGAATTGTGCCCCTAAGGCGTTCATGGTATGTGATTTGCGAAATTCAAGTGCGCTCGTCACCTGGCGGCATTAGTTGAAGGGCTTGAAAGGCATGTTGTGTAATTTCATCCTTTCTACAGGCCTTGACACTCAGTTCAGGTACACAGGGACATTTGTTTAGTCATTCTACCACCATTGCCATTTTACCGCCATTGCTGTGAATTTTGCCTTCCAAGCCTGCTAAAGTGCCAGGCCTATGCAAGGCTTCTTTGATTTGCCAAGCGCTACAGCTACAGATGAACGGATGTGCCCGCAGTGCAATCCAGCGCTGCTTTCATATCATCCTACTTTTTGGCCCGTTTCTCCCAGTGGATGCTTTGCGCCCAGAGATGTATTTGGAATCTCGGCAGCAGTGGTCAGAACCTGTCGCCGGCAGGATGGGTTCTGGTCGTGCGGAGTCCTGAGGATTTGGATTCAGAAAGTGGAGATGAGAAGCAAAGCCCCTTGGTGAAATTGGCATGGCATCCTCCATCATGCTTTCTCTGGGTCAAATAATGGTCAAATAGCTTGGTCCATTTTTAGTAATTACTAAAGCACCTCTTTTTTGGGGTGCCCCAAATTTGACCCATATAGACTCATATAGACAGCATTTCTCTGAACAAAGTGGATTGTTGATTTGTCCTTCATTGCTCTTTTCACGAGGAAAATGATGAGAAACCGTGGAATTGTGACGTTTCCCCAGCATTTCCAAACTATTTTTTCAACCCCACCTCTGCCACAGGCAGCAGCACTGGCCTGGCTACAACGGTTCAGATGCTGATGCAAGCTGCTGACAGCTCCTTGGCTGGAATGGTGATCCCAATCAATTACCCTCCAGTAAACTAACATAACTATGGAAAATCACCATTTTTAATGGGCATATCCACTATTTCTGTGGCAATTTTCAATAGCTAATTATGTTAGTTTACCAGAGGGTAGACCTATATATTTCCAGGGGGTTCAAACCCCCAACTAGTGGTGATAGTGCCATTCGACAAAATTCCCAGTGGCTAATGAGGCTTTTTCATGAGTGCGGACATGGTGGCTGAACGTGGTCCACTCAGCCAAGCGGCGACCGTGGCGATTGGAGGTGTGTCAAAACATTATATCCGCATCAAATCTATATCAACACAGCAGAAATCCCACAGAATTACCATAGAAATATGGTTTGTGGGAATATCCCCATATATATTCCCTATATATCCCTATATATATATATATTCCATATATTCCCTATAAATTCTTCTAGAACTTGGGGCACCCCCTCTTCTTTTGGCCATTAACCCAAGGCGCCGAGGCGGAACATTACAACGTGGCCGGCGGGGTTTCCAGCCTGGGACTCCAGCTCCAAGATCGTTGCTCGACTGCAGGCGTTGGATGCTTGCGGGAGAAAATCTCCAATTCTACCATGGTTGGGTGGGATTGACACCATGAATTTATATGAATTTATATGGGTGGTCTATGACATTGCTTTATCAACCCCTAATCATGATCCAAATATCATATGATATGATATGATACAATATCATACATACAAAACATGATGATCAAACATCAGGATCAAAAAATAATGATCAACCATTATGATAAACACAAATTTCATCACTTGTTTCAAGACTTGAATCCGAATCTAGCATCCTATTCTAAGTTACAGGGCCAGGTCTGTGGAATCGCGGAGAGCTGGGCCACGGGCGATCCACGAACCAGCAATTGTGTGTGTGTGTGTGTTGTCCCTCATACCATTGTTATATTATGTTTATGTTCCTTTTATCACACGCCCATTTCTATCCATTTCCAATGTTTATTAATGTTAGTAGAGCAATGTCATAAACCACCCATATTTTGTATAGCACCCATTTATGGCTATTTTGGGGGATGGTTTGTTATTGTTTTTTTTTTTAAATACGGTATGGTGCCCAGGCTTCCGGATGTTCGCCGTGATGCGCGCCCTGAGCTTAAAGGAAGAGCTTTGTCATTCCTGGACCCAAAACGGGAGTTCTCAACATGGGGGATCCCCAAAACCATGGCTTTCAATAGTATATAAAATGGTCTAACTTTGGATGATTCGGCTGATTTGGGGTACCCTCCCATTTTAGGACACCTGCACATATGTGCATATACTTTATATACACATACACATACACATATTATTGTGCGAATATGGTAAACATTAAAAAATAATCAACGCGACAAAAGCCATGCTTGGGATATTCACTGCTGAACTCTGAAGCCAAGGCTTTTGAACTGGCAGGCCGCGCAGCGCAGAATGAAGGCCTGTCAGCTGTAGATTTCTGGTCTAACCCCTTGGTGTCAAATCATGGCAATGTCGGGATCAAAAATCGGACACCAATGGCTCACAACAATGTGCCATATGTTTTTTTTTTGGGGGGGAGGGTGGTCAAATATCTCAGAAATTATCCCATCTTGGATATCTTGATCAGCCGGATGGGTCGAGGTCAGAGCATGGATTCAGATCCTTCATCCTCTCCAGGGCCACTTGCCAACCTGGGACATTTGGGACCTGCATAGGACATAGCTGCTAGCTGATAACATAGCTGTCCAGTTCCGGATTGATTTGTAGTGGGCTCCCTCCATTCAACATCTTGGTAGATGATAATAGATAACATACCAAACCGGAACCTCTATTTCTGCTAAGAGGACAATAGCGGTTAGTTAATAAAGACGGCACACCAGTTTCTAGGCCCAAGTTTGCCTGCAACGTGTATGATGATTATCATAGTATGCTAGAAATCCTAGAAATTGGTGGGATTCCAATCGCCCCCAATTGGTATGTTTCTGTCATTGGGTGAGTGAATTCCACTTTAGTTTCCTCAATCCAGAGAAGTTGTAAACCCATCATTATTATCCCGCATGGAATCTCCCCATATTAGACTGTGTCACACTGCATATAAATATACATATACATATCCCCACTTACAAATGATGTTTGATAAGTTTTTGTTTTGGTAACCTTTTTTTTATTGATTGGCAACCATAGTATTAGTTCACCATTGTATCATTGTTCAGCCCAAGTTGTGCATTGTTACTATGACCAAAGAAAAATCACGTCGTCAGCACCTGGCTTGACTGCCGCTCCCAGGCCGGAAAACAAAGAAGAAGTCGCAAAATCCATTGTCGCAAAGTCCATCGCAGCTTGTCCCAGTAAACCCGCTGACGGATTTGCGCAAAAATGCGACCCCAAAGTTTATGGTAATTAAATCCAAACACCAAGGACAAATGCTGAACAATGATTTCATGTTCTTTTGACTTGGGGCCCTTGGGATATCCTATTTTCAGTCAGACCCCAAACATGCACAACCCCCATTTTACAAGACATGGGCCGTGTGAACCACCCCCAATTGTCACTGCAGTTTGGTCCATATTCGGTACTACCCTCTGGTAAACTAACATAGCTATTGAAAATTGCCATGGAAATAGTGGATATGCCCATTAAAAATGGTGATTTTCCATAGCTATGTTAGTTTACCAGAGGGTAAATCGTCCCATCACCGGCGTTGGCTGTGACAGGAATTCATGAAACCCGACCAAACCAATTTCAGCTGCGACGACGATCGAAATTTGGATCTTTGGCTTCGAGCTGCTTGGTGGATGATGGCTGCTATCATCAAAGCCAACCAATCATATTGTTGGAATTTGTTGGATAATTTAGTTATGATAGTTAATTATCAACCCATATTGTTCACATTTGTTAACTTTCATTAAACCTCATCCATGATCATCAGGATGGACACTTTCATTGAAGCCATCTTGTTGGAGGGGCACCTTTTCTAAGGGTTCAGGGGCAGCTGAGGCTATGAGATCCGTGCTGGGCACAAGGTTCGGGGCAGCCCACTGATCCCGCGGGTGATCAAGTCGTTGGCAGCTTGAGTCATTTTGTGATCAGATGCAATACCCTCTGGTAAACTAACATAGCTATTGAAAATGGCCATAGAAATAGTGGATTTTCCCATGAAACATGGCGATTTTCCATAGTTATGTTGGTTTACCAGAGGGTACTAAGACACAACACGAACAACATCGGCAGCACCTGACCACAGTATGATGCAGAGCAATCTTGTGCCGGAAAAGCCATAGCTCATCAGCTAATCAATCAGATCACTAGACAGACGTGACGAGACAGTAATTGAACATCATTTATCCTGGCAATGGGTAAGATCACCTCATAAATTATGATTCTTCCACATTTGCCAATTAATTTTAAGTTGGGTTTTCCCATTTCCTTTCCTTTGAAGGAGAGCCAGGGGGACTGCGCAACATTTTCGCGCCCGCATGACATTGAAGAACTATTGCAGCATCCTGGAGATTGTGAAGGACAAGGCGCCCTGAAAGCAGGCTCCTTAAGCCGAAGTATTAAGATGAATTCATGTCGGGAAACAACATGATACTGAAAAGATCTACCCTCTGGTTATCTAACATAGCTATGGAAAATGGTCACTGTATGGATGATTTACCTACTATATTTGCCTATTGGCCTATTAAAAATGGTGGTTTTTGCAAGCTATGTTAAATAACCAGAGGGTAAAACATAAAGCCGATGTTTACCAGAAATTAGTGGCAATCTCCATCACCCTTGTAGGTTTATGACTCGGTGAATCAGATGGTCAAGACCCTGGTGTCCGTTGTGAACAGCAGCATAGCTGGGATTTATTGGGGTTCATCCCCCAACATATGGGGCTTTCTTAAAATGGGGGATCCTCAAAACCATGGCTTTCAATACTAAGTCATGGATAGTTATGGTCTACTTTTGGATGATTTGGCGCCCAATTTTAGGAAACCTCCATATTAGGTGATTCCCGGACCTCAGCCTCCCCAAAATCGCCAGGCCAGAAATGTCAAGGTTGACATGGAGGATGTGAAGCGACTCCAAGAGGTGATTGTTTGGGGGAAAAATCTGAGGGAAAGTGCCGTCGACAAATTCGGGGGGGGGGTCCTAAAATGGGTGGAATTCTAGGGACTCTAACGAGGATATCATGGGGATGTGGTGATGTCTAGCAAAATCAGAGGCTCCGAAGTTCTCAAGCTATCATCCGAGTGAAACTGCTCATTTTGGAATATGGGGAACCGATGATGAGAAGTGATCCCCTATTTGATGTGACGCTGCCATACTGGTCTCATGATTTGTCATAGCTGGTCAATCCTCACAATACTGCAGCTCTGCCAAAGTTTTGGAGGCAGCAAGTTCCGTTGGAGCAACCAGAAAGATGGAAAAGTCTCTCGCCTCAAGATTTTTGCGGCTTTAGGATGTTTGTGGAAACAGTGAAACAGCTGAGAACACCATTGCGGCCTCTTTGTGGGAGTGAGATTGAACGCAGAATTGACAGCTGAATTCGGAATTGCAAGGCTTTGCTCCGTTGCTGAAAGATATGGGTTTGTTTGAGAATAGAGTAATCACCGTATCTACGCCCAAATCCGCTGGTAGATTATGATAGAGTATGGCAATAAAGTCGAGTTTCTCCGTCTTGTTGGACAAACTCAATCATTGTGTTTTTAGAATGTTGGTAACATCCTATTGCTTGAATAATTATCCTATTACATCCTGTTATGTTATATCCTACTATCTCACTAGTGTCTCCTACATATACATAGATACCCAATTTTATTCCCAATGAATATTAATGTTGGCAAAGCAATAGTAAAAGTTCCTCACATTTACATGCATTCACCATAAATGGTGGGATTCCAACCGTCAATCCATATGGATCCATATGGCTGGCTTATGACATTGCCCATCACTATATAGATATTATCTCCTATTGTATCCCCACAATTAATCCATAAATTGCTTGGATCGGGATCACCT
This sequence comes from Symbiodinium sp. clade C Y103, assembly GCA_003297045.1. NCBI lineage: Eukaryota > Dinophyceae > Suessiales > Symbiodiniaceae > Cladocopium > Cladocopium sp. clade C. The sequence continues at coordinate 46,148 of BGPT01001476.1, forward strand.
GAGGCCCGAGCCTGTGCAGCGTGGTCCCATGCATCAAAGTGAAGAGGACAAGCGAAATTGGCATCGTGCAGCGCTTTGGCAGCAACTGGCCAAACTCGGAAATTTTCTCGATCTGAATGAACTCTTTGAATCTATTTGAAACTATTTGAACTAGATAGATAGTTTGATAGATAGATGAACCAGATACTGTAGATAGTTAAACTACCACTAGATACATCGAGCGCATATTTGTTCATGTTTGTTCATGTTTGTTTTGATGTGCATGAAGACTTGAAAGAAGCGTCTAACCTGCCCCTGTCTCTGTGGCGGACTAAGGAAGCGATCCGAAATCTGAACTGGTGACGCGTTTGCAGCCAGGTCTTGATTTGGGGTGTTCTCAAAATGGGTGATATTGCCAACCCCCTGAAACCATGGTTTAGTAGGGGACTTTCGCATAATTGGGACCATAGAATGGGGGTTTTTAATATTCGGGGGCAAGTTTATGCTGAGGTTTTATTGGTGGACAATGCCCTGATAGGTTTCCACCCGGCCAAGGATTTCTAACTGGGATGCTTCGGATGTCAATCTATTGAAGGAGCTTCATGTCAGGCCGGGCTGACGGGCTGCCCGAGTAGTTCATCGGTCGAAGCTGTGCTTTCATATCTTCACTGCGCAGGGCTGTGATGATGAATAAGAACCTGAACAAACTTGCCACTTGGAGCCTGAAAGTCTAGCATCATTCCAATACCAAGTGACCAAGTCTTTTTGTCCAGCAGACTACCCACTGACATAGTCTGCCCCACGCCAAGGTGCAATTTAGTGCTGAAAGTGCAGAGCGCCTTGGATCAAAAGGTAAGTTCGGTTTTTTTTCATGTGGGAAACCTAATGATAAACCTATCATTTGGGGATGGTCTATAGTATATATATATATGTATATATGTATATAGTATATGGCACCCATTTATGGTGATTTTGGGGATGGTGATGTTTATTATTTGGTTTACCACATCAATTTCATTCGTCAAATTTCCTCAGATTCTATGTGCACATCAGTGCAGATGTAACCAGGATTGACTGGTTGACGGTCGAGCCTGACACGACCAAGAAGCCGACTGGGAAGGCAGGCCGCGTCAAAGAAAAGCTGCTTAAGGGTGCAAAGTTTGTCAGCAACACAGCTGCAAAAAGTGAACCTTGGATCAGAGATGATCATTCTGGTCTGATGTGAAAATGCCAATGGTTCCAACGGTTGCCATATGTCGAGAATGTCGAGAATGCTGAGGCAAGTACACAAAGGCCTATCTCAAGAAATTGGGTAAGAGCAGCCTGCTCTTTTTCGAAACTTGGCATTTCGTGCTGGGACTGGACATTTCTTTTGCGCTTTATGGGCCCCCAACAAGCCCCCAAGGGGCCAGTGATGATCATTGCCTCGCTAACAGCTCCACAGTTAACCATGCCATTTGGCAAGCCATGGCCGTCGTGCCGTGCCATGAGGACCTCCACTTTATTTCCAATGCTTGTGGTCCAAATGCGTCAAAGACATTGACATATTTGATACTTGTAAGTAAGAAGGCATGAGAAGGAATAAGATGTATTGTCTGATCAGCTTCTTTTTCCACAGGAAATGCAACTAATTTATGCCAAATCACAATTTTTGTAATTACATATTTTACACACACACACACATATATATATATATACCTATGCCGTTAAATCACAACCTGAAAACTCCGATCGCTCTTCCAAGTCGAACTGCTGGAACAGCTTTAAGCGTCATCTTCGGAATTCTGAGCGCCGCTGCGAGAAGGAAAATGAAGAAGGCACCATGGCTAAAACGAGAAACAAAGCACAAACTGAAAACCCAAGCCACATCTAAACGATTCCAAACGCATTACGAGGTATTTAACGGTACTTATAAGTAGAGATTCATATAGAATGTTGCATGGTCTACTTGGATTCTTGAGTGATTTCAGTCAGGCCTTTATTGTACTGTGACATTTTGGTGTCTCTCAGGTTCTAAGAAAGCCGCAAAGGCAGCGGGACTTCCACACACCACCAGCGAAAGGGCAATTTCCCAGAGAGCCAATAGATTGTCAAGCATGGAGGTTGGAGTGCCCTGGCTTCACTCGAATCATCATACTTTTTCGTGGCACACATTGACAAAATCCATTGGCATTAGTTTATAACTTCACAAACCAAGTAGGGTTTCCGGTAGATATATATGTAATTATATGTATATTTATATATATTATATTTCCTATGGTTTAGAAACCAACCAACATCACTGGCAGGGCATCACCATCGGCATTTTACCGAGAAAAAACCCCTCAGGTCCTAAAGAAAGAACGTGGCAAAGTGGAGAAAGCCATGGACGTGGCGATCGGGGATGCAGATCAAGGCGACTCATCTGGGGATTTTTGCATCCAGCGTGGGGTCTGATCCATAGGATCTCCTAGGATTACAGGTCCCCAAAAAGATACACACGTTTTTCCAGGATGTTCTGTTTTGCAGATATTTTGTATATGATGTTAGTAACCATAATTTCCAGAAATTGACGCCTTTTCTAGCTGGATTGAAGGAAAAGTCCACAGTAACAGGAAACCATGGTTTTCCCAATGATAAAAAGGGGGTTCTTGTAAATCTTCCTTGTAACCTCTTCAATGATATTTGGAGTTCCTATGCTTCGCTTGGTTTCTTCCCCTGCAAGCTGCGCTTGCTGCGCTCGCTTAAGTCGCTTGCCACAGGTTCGCTTCCGGAAGACGAGGCCAAAGCGAAGCTAGGCGACATCGCCGGAGATTTTGATTGATGGTCAACTTGGAGTTTCTTGTCACTCCCAAGAAAAGATAGAAAAGTAAATTCCTATACTCCATCGGCAACAATTTGATAAGCTGCTTTTCGGTATCTTTTTTTGGGGGGTTGCTATAATCCGACTGCCAACCATTCCCTGCCACATCCATTTCTTGCTGATTGCTTCCATCGTCTCGTGTATTGGAGGTTATTAGAGGTAACGGTCACCAGGTCGCGACTCGATTGCTGTAGCCCTTGGGCAGGCAGTGTTCGCCAAACAGCGCAAGAACTTCATCAGCAATTTGACGAAGGACCAGCTACAGGAAGGCCATATTGTGGGTAAGGTGGTGCCCCCCCAACGTATAAGTTGGTTTGTAGACAATTGCAACTAGTTGGATATATTTATCATGAATCATAAACCATAACTTAACCAAGTTAATTATAAGTTATAAGTCAACTTAAGCAACTATGGGGCACCACCTTGCAGGGCACCCTGAAATTTAGGCCTTACACAGGCCTGAGAAAATGGTAGCTACCTCCAATTTAGGTAATTACATGAAACGGCCATGGATTGATGGGATATGAATTCCTTCCCCCTGCCTAAACAGTGGCCGGAAACCATGGTTTAATAGGACAGATGACTGGGACCACAGGCCATGGGAGTGTATGGACTATTATGGGGATGGGACTAATAGGAGATTCATGGAATATTCATGGGATCTCAAACCAATACATAATATCCTGAACCGACCACTTCGGGGGGTTATACAACGATCAAAAATAGGGATTCCACCGAAAAAAGGACAATGTGATGGAGATTTGCCCAAGAAAATTGCATGCCAATGTGGTAAACGCAATAGATACACAGCAATTTGGGATTGTTGAAATCCCACCTATTTCTGCACAAGCCATTGGAGATGGTGTCATTGGGTTTATCACATTTTACCAGATTACTCATGATGAAGCCAGCGACATAACCAAACAACCAATCGTATCGGGTAAAATGACCTTGACACTTTGATCAGGACAGCTCGACAGGATCGATGAGGCCGAGGGTATCATCGACGAGGTAGAAAGCACTGCCACTTGACGAATTGTGCGCAGTTCGTCACAAAGTACTCATTATGGATGGCAAGGGCCCGAGTCTTTTAAATGATGGCAGTTGCCACTGCCACTGCCGCAGCTAAGGTTTGCAAGACCCAACGAAAATCAGCGTTCCAACGTTTGAAGGCCTTGACTTTGATCTATCTCCGTGTCAATTCCTGTAGCTTTGGCAGACTTCCTGGCCGTGTCTTTGCTGTTCCGGTGGTCCTTGGGCGTTTGGACCTCCGGCCTTTGAGGACGTCTTCCGGAAATCGAAGGACTCGCTGATGGCGGGCTTCAAGATGACGGTTCCGCGGCTCCGAAAATGGCGGTCGGATGCCACCAGCTTTTTTTGGCCTTCAAAAAATCGGGGGAAAAAAAATGGGGAAACCCATGATTCACCATATTTCACCATAAAAAATTGGGGGTACCCAAAGAGCTGGTTGGGTTCGCCAATCATTGGGCTACTGTACCAACCATGGGGATTTCACCAGCAGAACATGGCCTGGGATGATGATCCCCACTGAAAAATGGCAATGTCCCGTAGATGTTCCCATGTCTGGCAATACCCAAAGCTTCAAAAAGGTTCATGTTCATTCATGTTCCACATATCATGACACATCCCGCTATTATTGCATGAAAAAATAGATCTCAATCGATCTCAAACGCATGTCCAGTATATCTCCAGCGATCTTTCCCCATGATATCTCCTTGTTTTTCCCTCCCAGGCGCCGAATTTGGGGATTCGCGGCGTTGGGATGTCAGCGGGTGCCTTTGGCGGTGGACTCGAAGAGGTACCATTGTGGTTGTTTCACTCATTTGTCTATTCATATTGTTTTACAATGGGTTTATGTGGTTTAATGAGATGTACTTATATGACAATATGTACTTGTAGCCATCTATATTCAATTTGTTGTTTTATAATTGTATAGTTGCCTCTATATCAATACTTGTTTGGACTCATTTGAGCCTATGTTCCCTGCTGCTCTTATTGTTGTTCTCGTAGGGATGGGATTCGGCATGAGACAACGACTCTGGTGCAGGTGGTGGACTTCCGAAATCGGGAGATTGCTCAGTTTCGGCCCCTCGGCATCTCTCAGGAGTGAACGGCGGCGGTTCTTGCAAAGGGTATCGAACAAATACAATAAGAAGGAACACCCAAAAAGATATGATAGTAATTTGCGGCTATACCTTGGACTTACTTTAGTACTACTCGTACTTTAGTAGAATTAGACAGTGAAAATATTTTCTGGTGTGTGCTATACTTGCACATGATCTACGGTTCAAAACGATGCGCGGCAGGTGGGGTGCTGGCTTCTTTGGAGCGTCAGTGGGAGGAATGGGCATGGGCGGCTATGCAGGTGTCGGCTGGAAAGGCGCGTTGCAGCTGCGCGTGGCAGCGCTCAGCTGATGGTTTCACCCAACGTCAGGATACAAAGAGAACTGGACGTTGCAGGAGGCCCAAGTCACAGGCCTGCAGGGCCTGCAGTTTTGGTGTGTTTTGGTAGAGCTGAAACATGAAACTGAGAAATGACACCTTGAGATTGCTGAAATTTGCTGAGCAAATCTGAGCAAATCTGATCATGACTGAGCCTTGGATCTCTTGGAGGCCTCTGGACTTCCAAGGGTTTGACACCATCCATCTTCGGGATCCATGCAGGTCCGTCCGCAGCCTTTAGAGGTCCTCAGGTTGCAGTGACTCTTTGTTTCTGCTGAGGTCTCAGCGTCACCTTTGGGACTGACGCTGACAATTCGGTCCCAGGTGCCCCGGTCCTACATTTTGGAACGCGAAGCAGACGGACGCGTTTTTTTGTGAAAAAAAATGTTTTACACATTTCCTCAAGAGCTTGCTGGTGATGGTTTCATGAACATCTTCTATACCCGAGTCGGTATGATGATCAGCCTAAGGGTGATAGTCTTATACTTTAGATTTTGGCAGATGAATAATCATAATAATCCCATGACGGATGTTTTCGAGGGAAAAATGGTCGGACCGCAGGCCCGTGGGTGCCTGAGCCACATGGCATGAGCTGTGTGACGTTGGGCTGGAGCGTGGCCTGGCTTATCAAGGTGGTCCAAACATGAGTTGAACGGTTGGATAGCACCAAAAGAAGGGAATTCCACAGTAGTCTAATAAGGAAAATCTGCAAAATGTGGATGATCATCACCCCTGATACACCAATTGCCTTTGAAATTTGGGTGCCCAATCAATGTTGGGTCTGGAAAAAAAAACTTGCCAGATCTTGCCTGCCATCGCCATTTCTGAGGCCGGAACCAGCATCACAAAGGCGGTAATGCCAATTTCAGTGGACTTTGGCGCATCCTACTATTGGTACCTGACTCTCCGCTTGCAAATTTTGCAACTTTTGCAGTATCCCTTCCCCTGTGACCAAAAGAACACACAGCCCAGAGTCACCATTATAAAAATAGGATATGTACATAATATTTAGGACCATACAGTGGGAGTGTTTTGTATGAACGGGGGATGGGATTACTCTAAGCTCTCAGCTTCGGATGGTCAAGGTGATGTCAAGTTGCAAGAATCATGGTCACGTTGGAAAGATGAGTCCGCCGTCCGCCCTGTGTTTCTTGACAAATCTAGCCTCTCATCGTTGGCATCCTGATGAGTGATATAGCATAATTAATCACTCTGCCGGTCACCACAATCGACCCGACTTGGATGGCAAAAATTGGAGGAAACCCCATGACCCCCCCAAAAACCATGCTTTCCTGTGACATTTCCCCGGGATCAATTCAGTTCATTGGACTTCCGTGAGCTTCCCAGCTGCCAATGCCAAGAAACTCGGAGTGCTTCGACTCCTTGCGCGAGTTCATCAAGCAGCATGGCCGAAGCTGATGAAACGACTGCGACTGCAGGGGCTGATGATTTCTCAAAATGGGGGACCCCACAATCATCCAAACAAGGTGTTTTTTTTTTGGTAGGAAATTCAACGTAGAAAACTAGTCTGTGGTCCTCCATTTTAAACCACCAGTGGTGTTGACAGCTTGTATTTTTGCCAGTTTCTGAGGTACTTGTGGCTTCCTCTTTGCAAGGATTGTCAAGGAGGGGAACACAGCAAGAGAATCGGTCCAAGTGTTTGTCATCTTGCAAGTTGGATGTGACATCTATTGACAACTCCCATAACCTCCCAGAGTTTATCGAAGATATTCGCCGCAAGAGGAACAAGCGAGCGTGCCATTGTTTCTGGCTTGCGCTTTGGCATTCACGCCCCCAGCTTTCCCATCATCAGCCCGGGCACTTAGCTCACTGGATACCAGAGATGATGTGTAAGAAGCCTGGTGGGAATTCTTCTCATATCACCTTTGATTCACCCAGCGGTTATTTTCTGATCCGGATGACCTGAATCGGATGAATCCTGTGTTTTCCTTGGAGACTTAGGTGAAATGGCATTTTCTGTCATTGCAGCCTTGTATGACCGGAGTGTTCGTGAGACTGACTACAAGTCAGAATGCTCACCGGGCAGTGTTACAACGAGAAGCTCGGTGGCTGCAAAGGCTGATTTTGACGGAAATCACCGGCACATCTCCAAATCATGCCTGGGCAGTTCCAAGGAAAGGACCCGGCGCACCTTATTCGGCAAATCGGAGATTTGATGTTTACGAACGCACGGCTGCTTGAAGACTTGGTGAGCAAATGGGAAGCTTGGTCGCAAGGAATTTTCGCAAAGGATCCCATCCTCCCCCAAGGTCCCATCCTCGTTACCCGGATGAAGCCTCAGGATGTTTTCGTCCACGAGATGGGCATGGCGGAGACGTACAACCCTGACATGGAGAAGTCGAAAGAGTACAAGAAATGGCTGAAGGCCCTTGGACGCTGGAGCTTCAAAAATATCGCATGAAATCATATTAGATCACAGTTTGATTACAATATATTACAATTTCATGGCGGACATCCTCATAGAATTGAGAAAAACAACAGGTGATAGCCATGAGCAAGATCGATTCGACATGATGATACCATATTGTATCATATTTACTTTGACTATAGAATACAATCAGGATAGATGAGAAATGATGAGAATGGAATACATGGTTTTCAAGCTTGCAACGCACATTTCTCATTTTCCCTGAGTCCTTGGATGTCTTTGGCAGTTCACTGATCCAGGCTGCAACCACGGAATTCCAAGCGTGTCCAAAGCAGGGTCCCATCTCGGAAATCCTTGCGGGCGACACGATGGACGTCTTCAAGCCACTGGCCCGAAGATGTTTCTGAGCCGTGGTGATCGTCAGTGACCAACCAAGTTTCAAGCAGGGTTGGAGGACTTTGAAGACACCAACAGCTAAACAAATGAACATCCAAGTATACAAGAGTTGGGCGAGATTAGAAACGACATGAAACTACATCTCTTAAACCAACGGAAGTTCTTAAAGGTTCAAGGCTTTGACCGGCACTGTTGACTCTCAGGACTTCTTTTTTTGAGGAGGTGTCCAAAAATGTGGATACCATTGGGTTCCCGAAGTCAGAAAGCCCAACAAGGTGGTGCTCCACCATAGTTAGCTAAGTGACGTTTAAATAACTTGGTTAGCTATGGTTGACGGATGTTGATGGTCGGTAGGTATATTATGAATTATCAATAAGTATCATGATATATCTATAGTTACTATGGCCAATGGTGTATAAACCCACTTGTAATATCCTATAATTGGAGGGGCACCACCTTGAAGTCATTACCTGCATCCACCTGCCAGGGAGATGACGGACGATGAGTTGCATGGCCTTTGCAACACATACAAAAAGCGCTTTGGCTTGTGACTTGGCCATTTTGGGCCTGACTGATGGTTTCAGATATTGTCATTTTGCAGATTTATTCCACTGTGGATGGTATAGCAGTAGCCGTCTAACACACCACTACTGTAGGAAGCCGACTCGCTTGCCTTGTGGGAATAAATATTCCATCGTGGATGCTGATCCCAGCTTCCCATGTTCGATGGGTGGCTCAAGCACTCGGATGCCCAAAGCCTCTGAGGGAACTCTTCTGCGATGCTCCGGGCCAGACTCGCCAGAGCCTAGAGGAGCGGAAAGGCTGTGCTTTTGGTTGGGTACTTTAGTAGAAATCCATTTGTTGCCACAATTGGACATTCATATATTCGATTCATGTACATGTACTTATATATATACATATATATGTCTATAGATTGGTCGGCATGGAGGGCGCAGACCATATGCATATGAGTATACAGTATATACATACGACTCAGTTTTCAAAACGCAGCGTATCAAAGATTGGCCACAGAAACGGGTAGTTTGCATGCTTGCCGCTGTCTCCAGCAGTCTTGACAGATGGGTGATAGAGAGAGAGAGAGAGAGATCTAGGACCGGCCGTGCGCAAAACCAACCATCAATGAGGAGGTTTTTCCAACAAAAGTGGGGAAATGGGGAATTGAACCATCTAACATTGATAATTTTGTAGGACCCACAAGGACTGGTTGGTCCGTGTTATGTCTTCTTATTTCGATCCATTGAGGTATGATGATGCTGCTTGAAATTGGGGGGTACCCGTATGTATCAAAATTAGTTTCCCCTTCTCAAAAACGACTACATGTAACTATAGTTTAACTTGGATGATAACTTGGGGCCCCCTATGACTTAGGAAACTCCGATCTTGGGAGATATATCAACAGATCATCATCCCCGTAAATCCCCTTGTTTGGCAGCCTTAGATATCATGGATTGAAGGGTACTCCCTTGGTCCAGGAACGGCTCCTGAGCTATGACAATCTGAAAGAAGGCTGGCTTTCAACTCAGGACGTCGACCCAGGCTGTGTTGCTTCTAAGGGATCATCCACCAGAAAATGCCACCGTTGTTGACCCGTGAATCATTGTAAACCATGGTAAACCGCCATGAACCATCCCAATAACCATCCGGTGGGAGATGTTGGGAGCTTCTTTTAAATCATCCCAAACAGAGGTATCCCCAATGAATCCCAATGCCACCTCTATTGGGGATGGTTTATGGCATTCAGCAGGCCGCAGGGACTGTCCTGAGACTTGCGCCAGGACTTGCAAAAGTTGATGCTGGCGGTTCGATCTTCGTCTCCAGCAGGTCACGAAGATACACAAAGCAAACGAGTTCAAAAGTGAATCGTTGAAATTTGCTGACGCTTCAGTAATTACTTGGATTTCTGAGAGTTGTCTGGGAGTTGTTTGGAGTTGCGATGTGTTATGCATTTCTGTTTTGTCGGATCGGCATCACACAACGATTCGGCCAGGCAAGATCTTTGCAGAGAGAAGGCACGAGTGCCTTGAGAACAACACCGCGAAGATCACTTCAGCGGTGAACAGCACTGTCTACGTTTACCAATGCATGCCGTCTCTTGAAGCTTTGAAGATCTTAGAATCGCTCCTTGGCTTCCGCCAGGGTGTTCACATTTTTTTGTGGGTGGGATGCCAGAAGAGATAGACCCCATGCGAAAGTGAAAACGGGGTGCCCCAAATCATCCAAAATCAGACCATTTTAGTATTGAACCCCATGGCTTTGGGGATCCCCCGTTTTATTTAAGAAACCCCCATATGTGACTGGGATGTGACACATATTTCCCCAAACAGTTTGTCCACACTGAGGGGTTCTTACGGTAGCTTCCAGTCTTGGATCTAGAAAAGGCTCCCGCGTGCCACGGCTGCACAGCTTCTTCCGACCAGCTTGAGAGCAAATCGTTCCTCCTGTGCTCCGGTAGGTTGAATGGGCTTTTGGCTCTCTTGGCTTTCAAGACTCTTTTCTTTACCATTTCTGGAGTCCAAACATGTTTTTTTTCTTTCCATTTTCAAACTCCAAAAAAGTGCTCGCTTTGAATCTTTTTAGGTGCCCGGGCCCGATCACGTTCACTTCCATGCGGTTTGCCAGGGCCAAAGCCCTTTTGTGACACCCTGTTCGGCTTCCATTTTTGGATCCGGCAACGGCTCCCGCGCAGCTTCTTCCGACCAGCTTGTGAGCAAATCGTTCCTCCCGCGCTCCGGTAGGTTGAATGGGTTTTTGCCGTTCTTGGCTTCCTGCCCTGCGCGACCTCACCCTCATTTTCGTAATTCACACGACCTCACCTAATTTAGCGGGGTAAAAGAATGAAAATAACCCAACGAGATGCGAAATATTTTAATTCGCCCAGATAAAGTGGCTCTTGTGAAATGTCCTATAGTGCATTTCGACTGCGCAGGCTCGCACGAAGTGTGGGTCCCGGTCTTGGGATCGGTACTCCTCCTCAACATCATTTTCCTCAACATCATCGTCTTCCTCTCCCTTGACATCATCATCCTCCACCTCATCATCTTCAACATCATCATCCTGCACCTCATCATCCTCAACATCATCATCCTCAACATCATCGTCCTCATCATCATCATCATCATCATCATCATCATCATCATCATCATCATCATCATCATCATCATCATCATCATCACCATTCTCATCCTCATTCTCATCCTCAACAATATCTTACTTTATCCTCACACCCCCACACTGTTTGGGGTCTCTTGCCAGGGTAATTTTTGAAGATTTGTCAAGCGTCTCCAAGGGGTGAAGAACTGCGTCAACTGAGGAAGGCAACCGACACACAGATGCTGAGACTATGCGAGCTTAAGGGGCTTCAATGCAGCACGGAGACCAACGTGGGTTGGAAAAAGGCAAGGATGCAACTGCTGGCACTACAGAAAGCATACCAAAATTGTTTACCCTCTGGTAAGCTAACAGTTTGCTATGGAAAATTGCATTTTTTAAGGTGAATGAGCCGTATTTACCCATTGAAAACTTTTTTCCTCTCATAGCTATATGAAATTCTCAGAGGGTAAACTGTTACTGCTATATACTGTAAAAACTTCATACCCATGAGTTTGCAACAGCTGGTGGCCATACGGGCGCCATGATCCGCCACAGATTCCAGGCATGTAAAGTTTGCAACACCAGAGCGCGGGGGAAGCTGCAAAAGTTCTGTGCCAAGTGCAACAAGAAGGATCTCTGGATACGGTATGAGAGATATTTCCGAGCGGCTAGCTGTTGCCTAGGTATGTCTATGATCGGTGGACTTCCCTAATTATTTATTCATCTTCGCCCAAAAGCAGTTGCATGATCTTGTTCTTCAGGATGGTTCCATGAAAGGAATCATGTGTGGGAGCGGGGCCGCGGGTTCCCGGCTTGTTACATGACCTTGATGTTGGATGTTTGTTGCATCTTGACTGCATGATTGAACCTTACAACTTATAGTTTATTCTTTGTCGGATTGCTTGTGCTAACCTTTGCCAGCCGGAAGTATGGATGTTGATGTGCTCTCATAACTTGATGTCCATTGATATTTGACGCATAGACATGCATAGACTGTCTATATGCATGTTGATCTGTAAATTTGATGAACAATCCAGCTAGGTTTGTTTATATACAAACACCCACCATTGAATACCATTGATATTGATAAACCAATCGTTGGGATGAATATCCATTGACATCGATAATGGATGATACTTAATAATGTGGGAAAAAATTAAAATGGAAAAACATTGTCTCCATTGACAGAACATCTATAGGTTCTCACACACACGTATATGTATATATAATATTATATATATTGGCGTATACTGTATAGTATATATATATATGTATATGTGGTACTTCCCAAAATAAAGGTACACAAATGTTCCAAGAAACCCAAATAAGTACTGTATATATAGATATATACATTTCAAGTGGGGATTCGCACCCTCCCCCAAAAAAAAGTCCAAATAATTGGTATACAAATAGATACAGCTTTCATGGGATTTGATTTACAATAACATTTTTTTCCAAACAAGCCGTTGGTTCTGTTGGGAAAATTTAGAACAGCTATATTTTCCAAGACGTGTACGAAACTATATCATGTGTGTCATGTCAGCTGTAACCGCATGTTCTGTTGGTTAAATCCTCATTTTTCATGACTACATGACATCTTTTCTTGGTTAAACCTCCATTTTGCTGGTAAAATCATCATTGTTCATGCTTCAATTTACAGTTTTCTTGGTTCAACCTCCATGTTGTTCGGTTAAATCACCATTTTTCATGAATAAATGCAACTTTTTTCTTGGTTTAACCTTTATTTTTGTTGGTGAATAGCCATGTGCAAACTCATCAACAAATCGTCCAGCACGCCCAGCAGGAGATCGACAAGCACAGCATGGCCATGAAGGTCCTGCAGGTCTTTGGCGGCGGTCTCTGTGACGAAAACATGGGGGCAATCCATGGATTTCATGAGATTTAATGGGGATTTTATTGGGATTTAACCAGGATTTAATGGTGATATATGGTGATTTTTATGATGATTTACTGATGATGTGTTTTACTTATTAGATTTATTGGAACATAACTAACCAGCAATACGATATTTGAATCCCCGGAACTCATAATGTCTGAGATTTTTGTGTGGAATACTTGAAGTATCTTGGAATGAATAGAAACTCAAGATTTCGATCCAATCGGTTTAGGGTTGAAGATGGGCCCAAGCAGATGAAATACCATATATACATATATACGATTTTTTTCAACCATTGGTTGGTTGAAGGAACCATAGTTACATATGTTAATTGGGAGAACCCCACTGAATGTGGACTTACTAAAAAGCTTTATCGGTTTATCATCATTGTTCATACGAAAGTTGCACTTTTGGCTGGAAAAATGATGAAAAATGTCTCTGTCCCCAGTGATAAATGGCACTTTGAACGTTCAGTATACATGCGCCATTCTTTGTCAGTGGCAGTTCCTTCCAATTGCAGATCAACTTATGGTATCTTCTGGTGATACTGATGGGATACCCTAATCTTATCATAAGATATCAGTATAAATCCAATATCAATCATCAATCATCAATCTCATGCCATCTTATGGGATGACTGATTGGGTTTGGCATGGGTTTGCCTCATTCTATGGCACATTCTCACAGATCTGAGGTTTCATTGAACCTGCTGGGCCAAGCAACCCTTTTGGCTCCTGCGAGCGGACGGAGGATTGTTGGGTCAGGCGCTGAGGTGCAAAGTCAACAATCTCAACACCAAACTCCTGTTGGACAAGAATTCTGGCGAAAATCAGACATTAATGTTGCTGTGATATATGATGATATATGATGCAGGTATTAAGTAAATGTATATATATATATATGCAAGATGTTCATTGACTAATTATTGGGTTTCGCTATTAGAAATTGTTGCCGCTTGCAGATGGCCAACACCGAGTGCATCGGAAAAGGGGGCAGCAAGTTCTGTTCCTGCAAGGCGCACCGTTTGTCCAGTGGAAAATCACCATTTCTACAAAACAGGTAAATCGTCTTCAAATGGACCATTCTCAAGAGCAAACTGTTAAATAACCAGAGGATATATATCAGTATGCCCCAGAATGGCTAATAAAAAACTATGAGTAGGAAACATTATTTGACAATCTATAGGAGTTGGGAGTGCCCCATTTGCTACTATTTTGGAAGGCCGGCACTTGCTTCAACCTGGTGAAGAACATCCGGAATTTGAAAGACAATTCGGATATGTTTCCGCTCTGTCAGGCTGCGAGAGAGAATGGATTAACATGTCATCCAAAAGTGGGACTATCTTGGGTATTCTCTGGACTTATATCCGACTTTGATCCTCTGGATATCCCACTTTTGATCAAGACAGTGGTGGATTTATGTGAATTTGATCCTTCAATCGATGGTTTACCAAGCCTTGACCTGTACTACCTGTTGAACGCATGGACACTGCGAAGGCTGAGCCACGGTCTTGGAGAGAGATTGCAGCAGGAATGAAGCGCATGAAGCCCAGAGACTCCAAGGATTTCTCTTCAACCAATACCAACTGTTTGTCTGTAGTAGGACTAGATACCAATCTCCATGGTTATAAGTAGGGTTAATTAAGTACGGGGAACTATCCCAAAACGGCCTTAAAGCATTTGTACAGATTAGTTGTTTGATTCACGTGATGCACATGTATTTCAAGCTGCGATTCTTCCAAAAAGTGACTTGCGTAGGTAGCTTCTTGATCTATCGCTACACTCTGGGACTGATGGCGGGCCAAATCAAAGCGCTGCCCCGAAATTGATGGCGAACTGTAGCTGGTGGCTGACGGAGTCAGTCCATGTATTCCATGTTCACTGCCTGTTGGCAAAATGCCAGAGGCAGAATTGCAAGGCAAAATGCTGCCAAAAAAGCCTCATTGCAGTAGAGTGTGCAGATACAAAAAGGGAAGAACAGTCTCCGCAGCTTTCAACAGGCAATCCTCGCGTTGAGATATGCCTTGAGTCACTCACGTTTTCCGAAAAAAAACAACACCGCTGCGACTCTTAGAATGTTGCCGTTGCAAAACTGCATGGTGTTGGGATGTGTTGGGTGTCCGTCCCTCAGGATTGACGACACCATCCTTCAGCTGGACCAATATTTGTCAGATGTCTACCACGAGGCCTTGGAGAAGGCTAATCTATCCTTTCTGCTAGTGGTGAAACCCAAAACAAATCAAGAGAATATGGAGATGATCATCCCAGAATATCCCAGATATACCAAGAAATGACTCCAAGAAATGGGGATGATCTTGATATATCTTGATTGTTTATTATTTTCCAAGCATTTTTGGGAGGATCGTCCCCAATCCCTCGTGAGTCGTACTTTCAGGTGGATTGCACCCGCATTGCTTTGGACCCGCGTTTCAAGAACATGGAGGGATCCATTGGTGCCGGGCTCATCCATTTCACCGAAAGAAAGAGCAAGGGACCGCCCTGTCCCCAGCTTCAGGTGCTGTTTACTACAACTTTCCACATGCTGGAGCTGCTTGGGTCACGCACCTGGCACTTTCGTTCAAGACTCGGTGGTTTTGCAATCCGGCACAGCTGCGATGTTGGCTGAGGTTGATTTACAACCTGGCCAAGGCCATGTCACTGGCTTCTATGCCACTTGTCCCTGTCAGACTGCGGAGAAAATCTCAGTGTGTGTGTGTGTGTCCTGGGTTTTCGCATGTCATGTGAGCATACAATGCTTTGATGATCATGTAGATGCCTTTAGCCCTTTTGCATAAGAGTCTTCAAGTCAAGTGGAATATTTGTAGCCACCCAAGGACAGCCATCCCATCGTCAATTGGCGGCACGAAAACCTCATGCGATTGCTGCTTGGCGAAAGTTGCGAGTGATGGCAAGGTGATGGATGGTACATCCTGTGGTTTATCATATTATAATGTTCCCTATTCCAATGGCCATTGGGGGGTAGATCCCATTTTCAGACACACCAATTTAGTAATTAGTGGATCAACTCAATAACTTCAACTTGCTGTACTTTGATTCATGGCTGCGTTGCATTGCACTGCTTTCCATAAGGTTCTTTCGGAACCTTCGCTACTTTGTGAAGCCCAGGGGGCTTGTTAAGATTGCCTCAAACATGGGTGCAGTGGGAGTGCGATTCTCCTACATTCTTGGTGCCTTGACCGCTTTGACCCTGTATTTCGCGCCAATCTCCTGAAGTTTGGGTAATTAAGGCTCGACATGAGCTACCACAACACCCATTGGTTTACCATGATTCAACCGGGAATCTGATGCGAGACATTTTCTAAAGGTCCTAAAGCAGAGATGATGAGTCCTTGTTGCCCTTTGTAAGTCCATTGTAACCTATTACTATATGTTTGCAATGTGCTCATGTCGCTTTGCAAGCGCCGCCTTTTCAAGAAGTCAATCTTGGCAAGGTTCCGCAGAGCAGAACGAGTTCCAGCAGCTGCCCAATTTGTAGACAAAGACCAAACGTTTGATTTACCCTCCAGTAGACCAAGAGTTCGCTATGGCATGGATGGCCCATTTTAAAGATGATATACAGTACCTATCAGAATTGATGTGATTTCTATAGCTATGTTGGTCTACCGGAGGGCATGTGTTGATGCGCCAAAGCATTTGCACGTTGCAGCTTTGCACGCGTGGATTGCAGTGAAAGCTGTCTCAACGGTGTTTTTGATCTTTTTGCTGACGTGGCATTCTTTTTTCGTCGCTTTGGGACAATCTGATTAATTATCAGCATTTCATGAACATATATATATATATTTATTTCCAACACTATGAAACATATTTATTTCATGCAAAAAGATCCTTAATTAAACGATCTTCACGTTCTGTTTTTTTTTGAACAACATCCACAGCTGTAGAATGCCTTGTTCCAGGCATGTGGAAACCTTGCCATTCTTGGAGTGGTCGCACCTTGGACGGGACTGGACGTGGAGATCTTGGTTTCCATGGCATCATGTGATGTCTGTGATGTCTGGAAAAGCTATATATGGAGGGGTCTTAAAATTGCGGATCCCCAAAAAAATGGTCGATTTTGTTGGGATTTTATGGATGATATGGAAAAACCCCCTATAATCTAATCTCCATATACCTCCATATGTGAGAGGTATCATTCCAAGATGATCCAGGTATGTCATACATATATATTTTGTATTTGCAATGTTTTTTTCAAAAGTGTTTGAGATGATGATAGGATGGATAGATAGATAGATTAGCTGTTTTTTGCACAGTATATATTTTTTCTCTAACATATATATATATAATATATATCTATCTATATCTTATATATATGGTTAAATATATATATATATATATGTGTGTGTATACATATATATGTAATGATATATGCAAAGTGCATGACTCACAACACCCTCTCTCTGCCCTGAGGCTCCACCGCTATGGTCGCGCATATGGTGACCGGCGAGACAAGAAGAAGCGACCTGGAGACGGACAAGGAGATCGCCAAAAAATGGACATTCCATGGGATTCAACATATTTAACCAGTCGAAACCGGTGGTTTTAAGCAGCAAAACTGGTGGTTTAAGTATCAAAACTGGCGATTTTTCATATGTTGCATGGGATTCAACATATTTCGCCAGTGAAGATGGTGATTTTTATAAGGCTAAAAAAGAAATTGAACCGGCCAAAATGGGGATTTAAGCATCAAACACGGAGACGTAACCAATGACTAGTGGAAATGAGTTTGCCTCCAAATGGCGGATTTACCCAGATTTTAACATGGTCACTTGATAGCTAGGGAAACCATGACAAAAAGAGGAACACCATGTTCATACCCAGACATTGCAAATTCCAGTGGGAGAATGATGATAAAACATGATCAACCATGGGATGGAAAGGGAGGTCCAAAATGTCCGATCCATTCGACGTTGCAGCTGTGAGTTCCTGCATCGCAGGCTACAATGCGCAGAAAGCTGAATCTGACATGGTCTACACCTTCGAGTTTCAGCCTCAGCTTTTTCGCACACTCAAGACACGGCCCCTAAAAATTTGGCATATCCGCAATATCTTTGACTTTTCCATGAGTATCCTGCAATTTATGTCGATTTTGCATGGGAATATCTGACGCATCCCACTGCCGCAGGTACCGGCCCTCTGGACAGGATTTACCACCACAGGAGATCAAGTTACCACCCACGTTCCAAACAATCATAGGCGCGTGTTGCCTCTGGATTTTCGTTGCAGATTAGTTTGAGGGATTTTAAGGGAACATTTCCAGGAAAATCACGGAAAAAAAACATCTTTGATACCATGATTTCCTGTAGATGTTCCCTTCAACCATCCAATGAGGTTTGTCATCATCATGTTCCCAAAAGATACATGGTCATTTAGGAAAATGAGAGAAAAAAGCACCAACTTTGAAGGGTTTGAATGGCTTTTATTTTTCAAAACAAATCATGTGCCCTGAACATAACTCATCAATAAATGAGATGAATGATGTCTATATTTGGATATAATACTGAAAACCTATGGCGTATATAGCCCATCTTTCCAGACACAGCCATCCAATGTGGTTTTCCAGGCTGCAATGATGGTCCATTCAAGAATTTGGACCACAATTCCAGCATGGCGCTCGCAAGGCGGACTATCCAGTGGATAGGGGGGAGGGATTAGGAGCTAGGGGTATCCATATTCCCTATTAAAATGCGGAGCCAAGTAGCTAGTCAGAGTTTCAACATGATAGTTTGATACATGTTGAGACTCTTGAAATCTTAACTGGACCAGCCTTGTTTCCATCGCTACCAGATTTGCTACCTCAATTTGAGGCAGCTGCACGAGCGTTTCATCAAGGAAGTGTCAGGCACACACGTGGGTTGAGCAGCTGGCCTGCATTGGACAATGGTGGATCTTGGTGGCGATTTTTTGGAACCTACGCCTCCCAGTTATGGCCATTGAGTGACGAAAATGAGGGGAAAACGATGACAACCCATGATAACCTATTGTAATTCGATGTTCAATGATTTTCGCGGATTTTCGGACAAACTCATATTGAAGCAATTTCGTACAAATCTTTGCTTTGCTCTCGTTTTTTCATGGTTTTCCGGTGTAGATGGGCAAATTTATTGAGCGTTTGTACCAGTTGTTCATCCTTGGACATTTGCAAACCGCAGTTCATCCCCCGGCGGTTGGGAGCTAAGTGGCTCAGGTTTGGCCCAAAATCTGAGCCAGCCGGAATGGATTTGTTCGTGATGCAAGGCAAAAGGAGTTTGCAGCTACATCCAGAGGGGGGGGGCAGGGCGGCCACAAAAAATGTCGCCGGGTCAATGACCGCCTCAAACTCGACGTATTCACGTGTGGCTCAAGCTGGCATAGGAAAGCCGTTGACAAAGAGTAGTTCGATCCTTGCAGGAGCAGAGGATGGCAGATCAATTGATTCTGGTTCAGCTGATTTATTGATTAAACTTTCGTGTTTGCCATACATCAGCCCTATTTTGAACACATCACAGTGAAGCGAGTGTTTCACTGAATTTCAGCTGAGGACAGAGGAGCAGATCGCTGAATTCCGAGAAGCGTTCCAATTGTTTGCTGGCGATGAACTGGAAGATCTGACGGAAGAACAGATGGAAGAACTCCGGGAGTGGCAGGACGTTGGATCCATGCAACCTTTTTTCGATTTGTTCTACAACATTTTTTGGTTTTGAAACTCATGTTGTTTGTTGCTGTTGAGCCATCTTAACAACTATGCCAAGATATGTCAAGTGAAATGAATTTGGAATGGGACCAGCCCTGTCAGGCGCAATGCGACGAGCTCCGTTCCGAATGGAACGAAGAAGATTCGCTCATGCAGCATCTGCGGCAATTGCATGGCAGTGGTGCAAGACTCTTGGGAGAGGCCCAGGACGCGATGAATCCCAAGAAATAGTCCCATGTGTTTCCTCTCTCCAACGATGCACAAAACATGGTCAAACAATGCGAAAATTCACCATATGATCCACCATTCAGTCTGAAAATGCCAGTTCAATTGTCAATGCAGTGAGATTGCATTGCTTGATCAAACATGGCACATGCTGAACTCACGAACACAATACACATCAAAACACCTTTGCACGCCATATTGGTTGGTGGATTGGATGGTTTTTTATTATCACATTTTGAGTTTCTACCTGGTTTTTTTAATGTTTTTGCTGGAGTTTTCCAGCTGGGCCGATGATCCCAATGATGCCTTTTGTCGCAAGGAGGGACCTATCATCGCCCCCTTGACCTCCATAGAAGTGGAACTTGAGGTGTCGATGGGGGTGGAGGGAGCGACTTTTTTTCTTGGAGCGATTTTGGGGTATCCCTTTTCCAACTGAAAAGCAGTTGGAACTACGAATTGAGTTTCCCAACCCCATCTGATAGATAATTGGGGTTGTTTAAAGAAGGGCACCTAAAATTCCAACGGATTATCATCGTTATCCCATACCATCCCCATCAACATGGTGATTTGGAGGGTATAGTATACGGTACTGTACACTCAATTTTCAGACGCATCCAAATGGGATAATGGGGGATATGAGCGTTCTGTATTGTTGTAAGGTCCACTGGTTTATCATAATTTATCGCAATGGGAAAGAGAATGTTAAAGAACCTTAATGCTCTAAATTTAACTCTAAAACTCCAGTGGTTAATGAATGGTCATCATCATTTTTCCCATGAAAGTTGTCATGAATGCCTCAATTGTACTGCAATTTTCATGGGAAAAAAAAAGAGAAACGAATGGGACGGATTTTTTTGGGTTCTTGAGTTTGCAAAGTCAGAATTGTCAATGGTTATAAAGTCGTCTTGATCCCATCGTCAGAATTGCCTCCGTGAATCCTTCGTTCATTTTCAAGATATTTCCAGACCCCCATCCTATGGTCCCAGTAGGTCCCAGTCCTGAGTTCATCCCCCAACCCTTTGACGACTCGGCAGGTCGTGGATATCGCTGTCTTGGCACGATTTACTCAGCGCTTTGTCAATTCCACGGACGTCACTGGACTTGCATTATGATGTATGTTTCGAACTGGTTCAAGATGTTTCACTGGGGTTGTCCAAAACTGAAGATTCATGAACTATCCCCATGAAATGGCATGAAATTGCCCATTTCATTATGATTGAATGATTGTCATAGTCTATTGGAATCCAAGTCTTCCCGAAGTTGCAATTCTTGCATATGAGGAGTTGTTGGATGTGACCTATGCCTTCCCGGTGCTGCCGAGTGCGAGCGTCACGCATTTGGACGCTCAAATTGGCGAGCGAGTAATTGCACCTCAGCTGTTTCTTTCAGTGTCAGCTCATCTGTGTCAACCGTTTGTTTGGTGTGTTAGTTGTTGATCTTTGTTGCCACTGGAAAATACGGAAGATCAAGCTAGTCACTAGTCTAAACAACACGTTATTTGCATGGTATCTCAGATCAGCAACCGTGAGATGTCCCCTTGAAAGCACCCTTACTTCCAGTAGTACCTAATCGCAGAGGGAGCTGCAAATCATGAGCAGAACTGTAACCAGTACTGGGGTTTGTTTAGGATACCTCAAAATCCGGTAGTTTATCATGTGTTATCCTTATTTTCCCAGATGAAATTGTAATTTTGCAGTAGTATCCAGCATTTTCATCCATGTTTTGACAAGGCCACTGCTTGGTCAAGGATCTAGTTCGGTGCATTTCAAGTGCTCAGATGCATTCGGGTGCCATGATTTTTCCGCCAAAATGTCAGGTGGGACGAGTTGTTGAAAAGCAAGCGGCTCGGGCGCAGTTTCAGGAAGCCCGGACAGAGAGAAAGGCTGGGCCATGGTGGTTCTGTCAGATTTTGGTCATTGGTATGGCGTCAAAATGACTCCACCCCAAAAATGAACGGTCAAAATACACAGACAAAACATCGCCAATTGATACCCCATTTCTGATGCCCCTTTTTCTGAATGATAGACCATTTTTATCCATTTTTGTGTCCATTGTTGCCCCTTGTTTGATCCATACAGTACTCGTTGACATTCTGCATTCAGACAGATGCTGCCGAGCAGTTGAGTGGGAGGAAATCGGGCAGTCTTGAGCATGCAGCAATGACAACACACCACACTGCTTGCTCCCAGTTGAACCTGGGACCCATTGGTTTCGCCAGCATTTGCGGTGAAATGGTGCTTGAACCACGTTGAACGATGTCAATCTCAGTTGTAGTAACAAGTGGCCAAAAAAAGATCCTCCACATGTGTGGTCAAAATTGCCATGATTTTCTTACTGGTGCTTAGTAGGGAATGAGGGAATGACCATGAATGACCTATAATAACCATTAATAGTCATCCCATTCCCCCATTCCCTACTAAGCACCAGTAAGTTTTCCCATGGTTTTCCCCATGATTTCCCCCCCGGCAGGCCGCCGCCTTATTGGAGAAGGCTGCTGGAGATTTGATGCGGCTGAAGCTGGGTCAAGTGCCCCCAGGGGAGACCGTGCTGGTCCGCTTGGAGCTGACGATGGAGCTGCAGAATCAGAGCGGTCTCTTGGCGAAGATGGGCAGGTCGCAATGGATCATAATGGATCCCTTTGGTGATTCAACGTGAATGTGGAAAATTACATTTTTTTGAGTGGTGAATCATCATGTGTATCATCATTTGTAAATGGGCCGTGCTGTTCATACATCAGTTTATGCCATAGCTCAACCACAATAATTACAAAATGTATAGAAAAAGAAGGATAGTATGAAGAAGAAACATGACTTGAATCAATAGTGTCGAATCATCACCCACAATTGCTAACTCCAAATATCCCCACCATTTTATTCCCAGTACTAGTACATCCCCATTACATCCTCATCATATCCCCAGTTACATCCCCATTATATCCCCATGTTCATGTCCCCATTTGATCATGACAGATTGCCCATTGCGGGCGCCACTTTCAGCTCTTCCGAGATGGTCAATTCCGTGTGGCCCTGCCGATGATTGTGGACCCGCGCTATCCGTTGCGACCCGATCTTTGGACGACCGAAGCAATGGAGGACACGTGGTCATTTTTGCTGATTGAAACATATTGAAACGAGTTTTGAAGACCGGAAGATGGAATATCTTGAACATAAGGCCATCAACACCCAAAACCACGAAACAACCACCAACCAAGGAGGCATCAAAAATCCATCAAAAAATTAAAAAACACCAAAAAGACAGCCAAAACTACCAAAAACATCAAAAAAACATCAAAAACCACCAAAGAACCACACGGAAACTCGATGTTTCGCAGGAGTTTGCAACCATGCAAGAAGCCGCAGAGGGTCCTGGCACGGGAAGCTTCAGCTTCACCACTCAGGCGAACCCAGTGGTCCCAAAAAAAATGACGGATTCAAGGTGGTTGAAGGTGGTTTCATGGGGGTTAAATGGGGGTTAATGATGGTTAAATGGAGATTAAATGGAGATCATTTGAGATAATGTGTATTCCAATGGATGTGTAATGAGGATTGTTTGTTTTATGACAGATAAAAAGATGACCAAGCCAACCACTTGGGAATTTCACCACCAAATCATGTAGGCGAATGGTATGTGAATACTGGGGAAACCTTGTTGAAGGATGATTCAATACTTTAAGTTATTTTGCCACAAATTTGGATTACTTAAAGAACATACATATGAATACGAACCAGCTAAGATTGGCCATCGCGAGTTTCCTGTTCCCACGTTCCAATGGTTGTTTGCGAACCAGGTAC
This sequence comes from Symbiodinium sp. clade C Y103, assembly GCA_003297045.1. Lineage (NCBI taxonomy): Eukaryota > Dinophyceae > Suessiales > Symbiodiniaceae > Cladocopium > Cladocopium sp. clade C. The sequence continues at coordinate 69,931 of BGPT01001476.1, forward strand.
GCTTCATGATCAACTCAGCCAGTGTCAACTATTTCATGATTTGCAAAACTCATTCAAAAGAACACACACACAAAAAAAGAAAATCCAGTGGACTTCCCAAATAGATGATTCCCCATAGTTCATCATATTTTCCAATGTTTTCCAATATGTTCCATTAAAAACCCTCCATTTCCTTCGGTATTTCGTTCGGGTCTCTCCCGGTGCCAGGTGCAGATGCCCAGCCCGGTACTGCGGATCTGCAGTCCCAGTCACCCCGAGATGCTCTGCGACATCGATGGACAGAAGGCTTGGGTGCTGGAAGCGGCTGATTTTCAGGGCAGTTTCCAGGGGAGTCATGGTGAAACCTCACGGATGTGTCGTTTTTTTGGTGGGGATTTTTCCTTTTTTGGGGGATATAGGAACATGTGTTTCGATTTTCTCACAGTTTGTTTTGGAAGATTTTGGAGGATTGCCCAGCAAACCAGCCATTTTTGGGGGTGAATTCACCATTAGACCAGGATTTCTTTTTCTTGGGGGGTGATTACCCACTAAACACTAAAACCATTTCCTAAACCATCCGTTTTGGGGGGTTAGGATTCTTGAGTGTAACCCAAATCAGCCTGCGAATTGTGGAAAAGTCACACGTGTTGACCCATACCATGAAGCTTGTGATCTCAGCAGGAAATTCTCAGTAGTCATAGGCCGTACGCCGACCATGGTCTCAGTCCAATGACAAGACCCCGAATTCGGGATGCCGCGCCATGAACAGATCCAGCACCTAGTATACCAACCATGTTTTTGTGGGACGCAGACGCATATTCTTATTATTGTTATTATCGGCACGGCGGGTATCAAACAGTTGCAGCATCTCCTTCATGTCTGGTTATCTTTATTCGCTTAAGCCCACCATGTGTTGTTGATTAAGATCATCATAAATCAACAAAAACAGGAGGGAACTCAACCCAATAGGTTGGTTCAATGACCAGAAATCCTTTGAACATGCCCGATAAATCCGCCTCAAAAAAGGGCGTGGCATAGCCCCAGAATTGCCATCGTGAATAGGATGATCAACCACTGGATTTAGAGCCTTTCCCATGATTTTCAGCCAACAAATGCAGTCAAAGTCAGAGAAATCAGCCAAACAAGATCAAAAAATAACCAAAAAATCCGTTAAAAAACCGTCAAAATACACCATCTCCTGTCACTGACCCAGGCCTTTGCCTCCCTGTCCCTCACCACAATGCCCGAGCGCGAAGTTGTTCTTTCCATCGACATCGCGGAGCCCCTGGAGCAACGCTGTTGGATGCAACAGATCGACGAGGCCAGTGTTTGCGTCAAAACTAGGTATCCCAACGTCCCACGAATTGACAGACCCAAACATAGTTTACTAAGTTTACTAAGTTAGAATTACTATGACAGTTTATCTAAGTTTACTATTAGAATTACTTCAACCGACAGAGATCTGTGGTGTTAGCGGTCTGAAATTTTGACCCAGATATCTTGGAGGTTACGCTTTGGCAATCAAAGGTGGTTATTTCCTTTTTGATTACTGGAGGATTTGGGTTTGTCCAAAGGTAGGCCCCAATTTCTGGCCATGAAAAATGCGAAGAATAATGATGGGGTCCCCCTCTTCAGACGAACCGATTTTGGAATCATCATAGAAAATAGAAGTGGTCAGTGGTCTTAATAATCGGATGGGTGGATTGTCGCCATGAAGTAGCATCGATTGCATTAGGTACAAGTAGTTGCAATTTGGCAATGCGTATCAAATTCAGTGGCTCCTTTTCAAAGGCACAGGTATCGCAGCATACCATGCCAGGTGAAATTACCATCGGTTGTCAGATTCCACAATCTGAACTCAATCTGAATTTGATTTGAGTCTTCCAGCAAGATGCCCAAGCTATCTCAAACCAACATGTAGCTATGGTTTAATCATGTTTAATCACCATTTCTGATAGATCAATCATTTACAAATGGGCCATGGCTTGCATAGCACTGTTGAATTACCAGAGGGTAAGCTATCGCAAACTGCTGAGATTTCCAAACTTAGTTTCACCATGTTTCACCCGTTTGGCAACCTCCAGGAGACCGGTTTGCTGTACGCCGTTCTCTATCCAGAGGACTCAACGTGCTGCGATGGCAGGAAATTGGGACCCATGTCCCCATGGACAAAACCAAATCATATCGTTGGTGATATTGTGTTGTATCATATCATCAGGTTGTCTCCTCATCAACTATATATTCTATCTATTTATTATATGGTATCTCCATGTATTTTATAAAGGATCTGATTCAAAGTTACCTTTCAAGAACCCGCATTTTTGTTGATTAAATCTCCAAAGTTGTTGGTCAAACTGATGCGCAGAAACTGGCCAGGAGAAGGTGTTGCAGCACCTTTGGCCCTCCGAGGATCTTCCGAAGGAGAAACTCAGAAGTCATGGCCTGGACTGGTGACTGGTGGCTGGTTGTACCCTCTAGGTAATAGCTGACATAGCTATTGAAAACGGCCATTTAGTTCATTGATTTACCCATGACAAAATGGTGATGTTCCATAGTTATGTTAGTTTAATTGTACCAGAGGGTATGTGGGTTTGTTTCGAAATGGGGGGAAGTATTCACAAGCAACATGTTTGTTGGACTTTTTTTTAAAGGACACTAAAATACGATGGGATATTAAGTTGGGATGTATCACATTATGGCAAACAGTATGGCTTGGGTATCTCTCAAATGAGTGATGGCCCCCAATTCATGTTCGATGGGGAAAGTGATGATCACGATCAGCCGCAGGACAGTGAGTGGTTCCAGGTTTTGAGAAAAATCCATGTCATTCTTGGAGATATGTTTGATTGGATTGGTTTCATAGAAAAATTACGGGACCCCCTGTATCTTTATTGGAAGAACATGGACAAACCGTGGTTTCCGGTTAAGATTTTCCCGTAAACCAATCCATTGGTCCTAATTGTTGTGTGGAGCAAGCCGTCAATGTTCCGGGAGATCCTTGGAGTGCAGGATGACCTGATTGTGGATTACAGGCACCCTCCGGTAATTAGAAATTACATACGTTTTTTACCAACAAAAAATTGGATTTATACAATCATGAACAATTGGATTTAACAGTCCTGTGATCAACCCATCTCTAGCCGGGAAATCCCCGAACTGAATGGGCATGTTGATGGGAACTGCAAATTGCTGATCTTCCCATGACATCGTTGGACCATGTTGGACCTGATCCGGTTCTGCCAGGAGTTCATTTTTCTTTTGGATCGATCCGGATCGATGCAGGGTTCGGCAATCTCAGCAGCACAATCGGCTTTGCAGCTCTTTCTCAGGAGTGCGTGTTATGTGTGTCATGTGTGTTCTTGCCACTTTGGTGCTCTGAAATTCGATGGAAACATTGTCATAAATAGATTCAGAGATTTGGTTTATCATGTTTTTGTCCATACCTGAATAGCGGCGAAAGCTGCAGCGTACTGTAGTTTCCCTTAGGCATGGGGTCAAAACGTTACTACAAAGGTGCCTTTGGTGAGTAGCGACAAGCAAAATTGTTGACAAGCAAACTTATTTGATTTCACTTGATTAAACTGTGGATCCTGGGTAATAGTTTGTTTGGCAAAACTGCTTGATTTCACTTGTGATATGGAGGTTTCCTAAAAAATCGGGGTACCCCCAAATCATCCATTCTAATAGATGGATTTTCCATTGCAAATCTCTTGGAGTACCCTCATTGATGGAAACCCCATATCAAGATAGATCGGTTGTGTTCCCATATCGTTTCGGTGACTTTCCTGTCACCAGGAGCCTACCAGTTGGATGTCTCTTTGACATCGTTGGTTTCGGCTCGTCCTGGAGGACTGGATTTTTGGGTGCCCCAAATCCCATGGTTGATCATAATGGATTCCAAAGCGGCCAGCTAGTTGGGGAAACAAAGCCCATTTTCAGACACACCCATGGAAAACGATGTGTTTTTTCAAGTTTTGTTAGAAATGAAGATCCAAAAGGAAGTAATTCATAACTATCCATATCTAGCATCATTCTGCAGCTAGCAACTGATGTGAAAGCCTGGGCAGCTCAAGGTCCCAGCTGCGCCAGGTCATTGTTTGAAGGCAGTGTGGCCTACGACGAGAAATCCCTCAACAAGGACGGCGTAGAATGCTGGCTGGGTGAACAGCGACCCCATCTGGAACCTCACCATAGATGATGTTCAAATGGGGTCTGAAAATAGAGTAGATGGTCAATCATCATCTGAGGAACTGGTTGGGGGATGTTGGGGGAATTCCCATTTTGTGGCCCACAACGTCTTCAACTGTTTCTTCCTGACCTGGCAACTCTTGTCAGGCCAGCAAACACGTGAAGTTTGTACAAGCAGACATGGGAGGACAAGATCTTAGCAGTCTTAGCTTTGACGGTCAATATTGAAGCTGTGTTGCAAAATCACGTGTGACTACTTCTGCGTGCCTGTTGGCCAGTTGTGCCAAGCCCTTGAGTTTAAGGGGTTTTGAAATCCAGCGACATCTCAAAAGATGTGGACCAGATTGGACTATGCATTTCCATGATTTTGACAGAGTTTCTCATGGGTTTTCTGAAGGTACTGAGCTGCTTCAGCCCCTGAAGCATGTTCGAGAACGGGTTGTACCCGCCGGCTACCAACGTCGAGTGATCTTGTGCTGCAGCCACGTTGGGATATCTTGGGAATTCTTGGGATCAAAAGGGCATGAGATGTTCTTTGTTTGTTGAGTCTACTGAGTATCGCCGCAGTCGCAGCAAATTAATTGCACTCCTCAAAATGTATCATATGTTTTCTACCCTGTGTTTTTTCTGCGTTATAGAACCTGAAGTATGTTGGTATACCATCCTGCTAGTATCCCATACAGCCTCTGTTTGTGATTCACCAAGTGAAACGCCAGGCTTACTGATGGCCAAGTCTCAAACACCCAAGAAGTGATGAAGCTGGTGGCATCTTTGCCCAGTCATACGGAGGTATACACTGTCTGGAACTCAGTCACTCATTCTTTATCTCTAATCAGTCTGAAGCCAGTTTGAAGTACTCCCATCAGTTTGAAGTCATTTTTTTGCACCAATCCCAGCCATCCCGGCAGATATTTCTGCATAATGATATGAAGCCTTTCATCGTATTTTGGGCTTCAGATATGGCAACATGATGCAAAATGAACCAATCCACCGTAACTCTTACCGGACTCAGGTGTCAGGGGGGCCTTCTGTCCCGGGCAGATTTCTACAACTACCATTTCTATCCATTTCTGTGGAGGAAAGGAGATCCGTTTTACGAGCTATTTCATGGTGTTCAGCAGGTGGGTCTTGAATCACATTTGTAAATTTTGACTAAGTTTGATCCATCAACGGATCCATCAATGGATCCATCTATGTGAATCCATGTAATTGAATCACAAGGCGTTGGAAAGGATGATCAAATTCGACATCTTGGCCAACTGCTAAGGTGGGTTTTGGCGGAGGCGTTTCCCACGCTTTGGTTGAGGGCATTGCAGAGAATGGCCGGGGCGCGGCGGATTTTGTGCTGGGGGCAGCAGAATTGGAACCGACACTTGGAGAGCAGGATATGTCGATGTTGAGAGTCATGCCCGAACCGATTTAATTTGGTAAATCCCGCCTAATTTGGAGATGTCCATTTATTCCATGTTTTTTTGGGATGACTATAACTTTGAATGTGGAAACAATTGCTGCAGTTTCTATTAAACGTCCCTGGACAACCTTAAACCAATTCTGAGATCCGGGAACTCATTTTTCACGCACGCAAACAAAGGACAGTCATCCGGCAGCTGACAAGAGCCATGCGACCTGACTGCAAAGATGTCAAGAAGTTGCGTGTTAAAGAGAGATGACAAACTTGAAGTTGCTTCTTTCCAGCATGCGTTTATATTCCATCCCAAAGATCATTGAGAATATCGGGATGTCAAACTGACTTTCCTGTTCTTCTTTGGATGATGGGATAGATACTAGTAATGATAAATCATTATTTCAAACACATAAAACCGTATCAAGGCAGAAAGCATATAAGCTAGCATGTGGGGATTGGTTTAGTATTGGGTGTACCACATTAAAACCGTTAGAACCGCGGCTGCGATGTTGCGTGTCCGGGGCGCGGACGAAGGCGTGGATGTCCTCCAAGGCTCACGCAGGCTGGGTAGCACAGGACGCACTGGGTCGACTCTTGTCAATTGTATAGGTCTGAAAACCAGTACAGTAATTAATATCACAATATATCATACATGAATCATGCATTCTATGTTATAGTTAATAGTGTATATAGTATGCAGTAATATATATCTCACTATATTATTGAAAAATACCTACGTGTGTGTGTATATATATATATAGATATAGATATGCACATATAATTATGTATATATATATATATTCATATATTACATCCATATATAGCTATACATGCACACATCAGCATTTATAAAATAACCACAACAATTAACCAGATCCGTAGATTCAGGTGGAGTGGTCCGGACAGCTGGAAGAAGTCTCCCCCAGTGCTCTTGCTCCACGCGGCAGAGGCCGGGCTCCGCAAATTCTGGGGCCATGTCGTAGCCATTTGCCCAACAAGAATCAGCATTGAACCCTCAACAAACAGAATGTTTATGGTGATTTTGCGATTTATATGGACATTTGAATGGGAAGAATCGGGGTTTACCCCTCAGTTGCGGCAATTTTCAAAGGGAAAATGGCGATTCGGTGGAGATTTTGATGGTTTTCGTCTGCAGGACCCAGGCAAGGCCAGGGACGTGCGACGGCCGGGAGAGCGCGTCTGGGGGTGCCATGCTGCGGGCAGCGGGTTGTGCTGGCAGCGGTGGTCAAAGGCGGTCAAGGCCTTGGTGCGGAAGTTGGTGGGTCGACTCACTTTCGTTTTGATTTTTGTTTGCTATAAGGGTGGTCTTGCTATGAGTTTCTATGACTTTCCATGACATTCTTTCATTTCTCTGACCTGCCATGACTTTCTATGCCTTTCCTTGTCAGTAGGTTGATTTGCTGATACTTTATGTCTAGAGACACTTAGAGACATAGAGTCTCAATCCACATGAATTAGGCAGCCTTTACGTCAAAAGAAAACTGGATCCACACTGGCTCAGCGTGATTCAGCTTGATGGGAAAAGGTGAATGACTAAAATCTTGTTGGCTGGCAATTATAGGCAATTCTAAGGGGGGTGTACGGTGTACGGTTATACCACCTGGTTCATTGATGCGTACCCAATAATATCCCACAATTTAATAGGATATTTTGGGATAATGTCAACCGTGGATTCTGGGACTAATAAACCTTTGGGCTGTTTAAGGTGGCCCCATTTTAGCAGCAGATGAACTCACTATTTGGAGGAAGCCCCAGATCCTAAAAGTCAACCAGGCTTTGTTAATTAATGGTTGACATATTAGTTAATATGGTGATATTCTCAATGATGTGAAGTATATTGAGCATTGACAATGACTATACAATGGGTATATCAACGATAACTACTAACATCAACTAGCAAACTTGGTAATTAATCTTGGATAGTCTTGGTACATCCCTATGTTTGACGCCGAGAACTCCCCAACTTTTTCGGGAGGCGACTCACTTCAGTTGCGCTTCCACAACAACGACGGTCAGAGCGATTGCATCGCCTTACCAGTGCAACACCTCCAGAGCTGCCGAGTACTGCGGAGCGTCGTGGGGAAGGCGGAGCTGGGGTTCATGGTTTTGGGTAAACCATCCAGATTTGATATCTAAAATTGATTCACTATTTATGTAAATTGTTTGTATTTTGAAGAGGAATCCAATTTTGGGGTATCACAATTTGTTGCCCTCCCAAAGTTTGCGTTAAGATAGCATATGAACAAGCAGTACTGATTTAGATCATTTTGTAATGCTTTTTGGATCTATGCCCACCCGTTTTTGATCATTACGGGGATGGCACACAAATTGGGGTACATACCCCAGAATCCAGTTGTTTAGATTTGGTTTCCCCATGTTTTAATGGTCATAAGTTGGGGGGCGTGGACCCTTTCCAAAGTCAAAAGTTGGAGTCTATACCCATATCAGGGGATGGTCAACAATCCAGTAATAGGGATTTCTATGCCAATGTTTGGATTCCCATTCGTGGATGGATGACCATACCTATACCATCGATATCGACCATGGCTGGCTCTGCTTGGTCGATGTCAATTTCTGACGGATTGGATCAACACGGGAATGAACATCCAGAAGAACAGCCATATTTTTGGTGCTTGTCAAACCTAATAAAAAAAAAGTCACATGCTTTCCCCAAGGATCCCCAAAAATAGCCCCCCCCATGGCAGGCCTTGATCGATGATGCCATGAAGGATCTGCCCCAAATCTCCACTGAGGAGGCCAAGCGTTGCCAGGATCGGATCGTCCGACTGGGTATCCTGGTGCCTTTTAAAAAAGGCTGATGTTGTGGTTGTAAAATGATGTAAAAGGCAGGATCTTGATTGATCTTGATAGATATTTTTGTGTCATAGATATTGATAGATGAAGTCTTACCCACTCGCAGCATGGCGAACGAGCATTTTGGTGTTGGGAGAAGCCATGAAAAGCCCCTTGCTTTAAGAAGACTTAGGACATCTTACGACGTCTTTCCAAACTCTTCCACCCTCAAATTGATTGCTGAGTTCCTGCTCCAGATTTTCTCCTACTGGTACTGGTTTTCCATGGTTGTCCGGAAGGTGATTATGTTCGATCTTTCAGTTTGTAATCTACTTCGATCACCGGGATTTTGAACAGGTGTTGCATGTGCGAGTTTGACTTTGGCCATGATATGCCATGATATTTTTGTTGCTTACTCTCCCCAGCTTTGAACATACTGCGAAGAAACTTCTTCATGGGAATGGCACCTTTTGCATTGATTTGCCACTTGTATCTCACGAGTTTTCGATCATGTACCTTCCAAGAAGGTTTTTCCCTGCGCGTTGTTGGCAGTGACTTCAGCTGGATCTTTTACAGGGAGTGCTTGCCATAGCTTGCCTTTTTCTGAGTGAAGCTTCCTTTCGATCATGTTTTCCAACTCAGAGGCCCAAGAATTCCATGTCTCGCCAAGGTACAGAATTCCAAGTTGTCACCAAGTACACATCTTTGGTTGCTGTTTCCTCAGAGAGCTCTGATATGGATTCTTGGCTTGCAGTTGATGCAGTTAGAGTTTGTGCTGTTTACTTTGGGTGACAACTTATCATGATGCAAGCCGCTTTCGGATACTCACCATACAGCCAAAGTCAAGACGGGCTCCGCTGGAGTTTCAAGGTCAACTTCCATCAGATGCTTAACATGTTTTCCATATTTTCCCATCGAATCCTTGGCACTGAGGATTTGCCAACATCTGCAGTTTCAGCCAACCGGCAGCTTCCGCAAAGACCCTTCGGCGGTAGTCGAGGTGCGGTACCAATGGACCCACAAGAAGATAGCAGCAATGTTTAATATTCACATGTAAAGATCAATGCCATTTCGGGGAGGGATAAAACTTAAGACATTTATGCTCAGTCACTCTAGAGTAATCAAACCAACAAAAAAATCCCCATTTAGTTCGATGAGTTGTCCATTGGATATCCATTTAGTTCACAGATTTCCCAACCATCCCAGCCACCAGGCTGCATTTCAACTCGAGAGCTAGGATCTCTCATGCGCTCACTGGGGCAAAACCCCACGGAAGCAGAACTACAGGACGGGCGCCAACGCCGAGAATGACAAGGTCATGTTCTATGAAAAAAGTACCAATTCAAAATACCGAGTCCAGAAAATGCAGAACAACTCGATCAAAGATTGAGAGAATGAAATCAGTTTTTTAGCCATGCGTTTTCATGTTTTTTTCATATGTTTCCCCGTCAATGGATGAACATTGTGTTTTTCCATCAAATCTGAGTGTGTTGTTCCAGAATTGTAATTGGCTGCAGGGAAAACTGTTGAGCCCTAATAGTTGGGTTGATTGTCATTGTAGCAACGCAGGTTTGTAAGTATTTTTATTTCAAATCAATCCATTCAGAATCATTAGATGATGAAACCGTGTTTGCCCATCAAACATGGTGATTTCCTGGACATGTTCCCTCAAGACAATCCAATGAGCTGTGACAGAACTGGTTCACATTGCCATGGAGCCAGCTGCACATTCACATCATGCATAGTTTGTTTCTCATACTTTGGCTCAGAGCGCTTGTTTGAGAAGTGACACCCCGCAGCAAGTTGCAACAGGATCGACAAGAACTACATTGTACATGTGGATTTTGCAGCTTAAATTGCAGCTATGCTTGTACAACCTGTTCGACAGGAAAGCATTCATTGCAGAGTTTTTCCATTTGGTTCGATCTTTTTCATGTTCTGCTTGTTTTTGAAAGCAGCTTCAGAAGTGGTACAGTGCAAATGAATGCAAGCAGCATCACTATAAGTATAACAATGATATAACACTGCTATACACAGTCAAATACACAAACCACAACAACGGCAATTTCGCTCACCATGGACCTTGACAAAGCCCAAGAAGCGCGTCGCTTAGCTCCGGACGTCTTGAAAGATCTCCGTCGCGGCGATGCGCGTGGATTGCAGTTGCTGGATGATCTCATAGCAGCATTGCGCCGCAGAGATGCAGCGAAAACAGCAGATGAAAGGTATCAAGTTGCGGCTGAAGATTTAGAGCCAATCTTTGAGATTCTACGCGAGGTGGGGATGGATCAAAATATCAATATTTCATTTAGATATATGATGTCAGTTTTTAGTTGTTACTATTTATCCATGAGAAAAAGCCTATGTATGATATGGGATTAACGGGATGAATATCCAGAACTATCAGCTATGTTGGTGTGAACGAGTACGAGAGTCTTGACCCATAGCCAGGTAGTACAGGAATGCAAAAAGGCGGCTTCAGATCTACATCAAAAAGCACGAGATGCTGCTCTATTTCAGCCTGAAGAAGCTGAAGTTGATGTTCTGGAGCTGTTTCAGGCCGCAGATCGTGCGGAACAAGACGTCCAATTGAAGACACAACTGGTTGACAGCCTTTCACTGGCCTCCAAAGTTGAACAGGTCACGGCTGTTCAAGTCATGTGGACGTGCCAACCATATTTGAACCAGTCAAACTGATCGCATCTTCCCTGGGTTTGAGGGAAAATTTAAACCAGAAACATCCGTAAACCATTGATTTATGAGCCAAGTATATGGATTTTCCTCTAAATTTTCCCTTAAACAACTGGACATCTGAAAGAGATTGACTGTACATAGACGGCCAGAAAGGTGCAAGGGAAGCGAACCGATTCGCAATCCGAGACCAAAAGGCGTTCAAGTGAGTTGCAAAAAACATGCAGCCTTCATCCAATCAGAAACCATCCGTAATTTCAACATACGCTCAAGAGTAAAACTTTAAACTGTTCAATAACATCAAATGTGAGGATATGAAGATTACCCTCTGGTTATTTAACATAGCCATGGAAAATCCCCTGGTTGAAGTCCACACCGCAGCTGAATTCATCGACTTGGAGAGTTCTTCGGTGACCTTGGCAGGACATGATCAATGAGGTGGATTGCGATGGGAATGGCGTCATAGACTTTCCAGAGTTTCTGAGCATGCCCTCTGGCTGAAAATGGGATCATTATATACACATATATACACCATCAAAATGATTCCAAAATGCTTCGGGGCTATCCAGAAAGTTGAGGCGGTTACAACCGCATCCAAATTCCGTGGTTATCTCAAAATCTGCCCAAAATCGCATGGTTTCGCAACGCAACTCCTAGGCGTTTTCGCGTCTCGCAGTTGAAACCTCGATGTTTGATGGTAAAAACACAGCTTTCCTGTTTTTTCTGTCCCAACAAAACTAATTCACTGACTAAACCAAATATTCTCTTGATGTTGATGGTGAAACCGCCAATGTTTGATGCTGAACCCTCCAATTTTGGCCTCCCCAATGGGTCCTTCCATCCCCAGAGGCAAGCGCGCAAGATGAGGGACACAGACGGGGAGGAGGGCGGAACAAAGAACGATGGCCCGCCGAACGAAGGGAAGAAGAGACGTGCGTTGTGTTTTGTGGAAAACATATGAATCATATGAAACATATCTATTTGATTCTGCTTATATCTATTTATGATGATTATGATTTGTGTATATTTACATGTAGAGTTATTAGTTGTTGGATCGTATTGTGTCAATATAGATAGATGCACATACTGGACATACATACATATAGGAGTACATCATGTAATTATGTGTATATATATATATATACACGTATGAGCTGTCTATATCTATATTATCTCTATATATAATATATATATATATGTTTACACTATACACTAACTATATGTAAATATGTATATATATGTATATATAATATATATAGACTATATATAGTATGTGTATTATGCCATGATCCCATTGCGGTGTTTATTCTCTTGCAAATTGTCACAGGAGGAACTGCTGGAAGCCTTTCGGGTCTTCGACGTCAATGGCAGCGGCTTCATCTCTGCGGCAGAGTTTCGACATGTGATGACCAATCTAGGCACGCACAGATCATGGGGTATACCCACAAATGATCATTTTAATAGGAATAATAGGAAAATCTCATGATAATCTATTGGAATTGGATGGATTGGGGGTTTTCCCCTTAATCTTCAGACAACCCCAACTGAACTCCGGAATTGTTCGAGGAAAATCTGAAGGAAACCCCTATTGTTTATATTATTTTATATTATGTGATGAGATTTCCTGAGAAAATCTGAAAGTTCAGGGGAAATCTGGAGGCCAAACCCTGGATTTGATTCTCTTTGGGCTAAAGTCACAGTTTTTCTAGAGATTTTCCCTTCAACCAATTGATTGAAGAGCCAAATTTACAGTATTTTTCAGTTTTATCCAGAGCCAAATAGTTAAGTCAAATGAGCTGATATGTTCATACAATTTCCTTGTTCTGCAGATTTGTGTTTTGCTTTCCATGGACCTTCGGATGTTTTTCCGTGTTCAATGCATGACTGAAGAACTGCAGTTGCTTGACCGCTGATGGGTCAGCTCAGCTATAGCCACTTGAGGATTGGCAGGGTGGGAAGGCGCCATGGCACCCATAGAATCATTGAAGCTCCCGAAAGCTGCAAGAGCGACACCACCTCTGGGAGCGTTCGCAGGTGGGAAAGGATTCTTTTCCCAGTTGGACTTCTTTGTACAGATGGAAAGACAGATGATGCACCTCAATCGTTTTCGAGTTGCAGTGGAAAAAAGTCCGGAAACGTTTCAAATGCTGATCGACTACCGTCGACAAATCTTCGAGCAAGTTGAGACACCTGCTGAGCCCATAGAGCCTGAAGTTCCAGATCTTGACCAGATCGATTTCAAAGAAGCGATGATGACCATTCCCGCCTCAAGAAAATGTACATTTCCGAGCTTAAGGCGAACCGGTACCAGGTCAGTGATCCATATTTGATGGAAATTTTCAGGCGGAATGGCGGACTGCTTTTCTGCCGAGGGGTCCGAAAAAAGCGACTTGGCAACGGACTCTGAAAGCAAGGAATTCACTGAGAAATGTTTGAGCTGTTTAGAGTGACTCTGGCCTGCAAGCAAAGCACAGAATCCAGTGCTTCCCCTCATTCAAAAACTTGGGAGCTGCAGATCCAGCCCATCGTCTACTCAGCTGTTGGAATTCAAAGCCGTATTTTAGGCCTGACATTTTGGATCCTCACTTGAAGTGTGTTTCAGCTGAATAGCACATTGCCAGATGGTCTACTATGGTTGACTAGTGTCTTGACCACCAGTCGCCAATTTAAAAGCTGTTTGTCAAAGCACCGCACCTTGCCAATCCTTGACACATGGGGTTGCCTCCAAATTTGGACCAGCATCAGCATCCACAGTTTATCATGATTTCCCCTATGAATATGGATATATTTTGGGGTGCCCTCCCTCATCACCCTGCGACCATCGGGCTGTAGAAGATGGCAGTCAGATTGCTGATTGCCGATTTGCACAACTTCGACAAAGTCGATGTTTTTGCACAGCTTTTGAGTTGAATGCTCCACACTCTGTGTTGCGGAAAAAAAAACGGCATGAGAAGAGCCTTCAAATTGTCGAACCGTGTCTCAAAGAACACAAAAACAAGGAAGCATCCCAGAATATGTGCAGAGTTTTGACAGGTGAGGTTGAGAGATTGGGTGTTTCCAGTTCCCAGATTGGTGCATTACCTTCCTTGGCCTTTCCCCCGGAATGGATTTTAGGTTCCTCAGTTTTTGGTTTAGCGGAACCGAATATCCAGAGCCCTTGATTCCCCTCAATGGTTGTCCTGTGCAAATCCCACTTGAAACAGTTGAAGAAAACCCCAATGACGCGTTTTACCCCCGGACTGATTATCACTACAAACTGGTGTGTAAAATGAGCCACACAATGGTCACACTGATTTCCAAGGGATACCCTCTGGTAAACTAACATAACTAAGGAAAATCACCATTTTTTATGGGAAAATCCACTATAAATGGCCATTTTCAATAGCTATGTTAGTTCACCAGAGGGTAGTCAAAGAATGCTAAAGATCCTCTCTCCAAATTCTGCAACATACGGCCAGGCGAGTGTTTGAGCGATGAAGAGATTGACGAGATGTTCAGACAAGCTGACGTTGATTGTGACTTTAAGCAGGCATCTTCTGCTGCAGTCACTAGAGTTTTAATCGTGGATGAATGGAACCCCCTGTTTACTGATGGCTTACCACTTTAAAGACCTATTCTTAATCATTCTTACTCTTCATATTTTTGTGGCACCATGGGGCACCCATAGGCACCCCCAAGTTATTTTCTTCAGAATTCATTCATCCGGGGGTGACAAAGACTACGCTGCAGTCTCCATGATTTGGATGGTCCTTGCCAGGAGACCGAAAGCACAGAGACCGAGTTTGTTGCTCCAGATGCTGCCACCATTCTGAATAAACAGAAGGCACGGCTGATGGGAGATTTTCTGCCTTACAGTAAGTCTTTGCCAAGCCTTCTATGACTGTCATACCATAATGGTGATTCAACGGGATTCAGTGGGAGCTAATGGGATTCAGTGGGATTTAATTGGATTGGGTATTAGATATGCGCAAATTAGGCCATGCTAAAGTCGTGGTCCATTGAGTCGAAGAGCAGCGGTCAAATTCCTTCAGACCACCTGGCGATGTTTGCAGTAGTGCCATTTAGGCTGTTGCAGGGGTCCTATACAGATCCCGACAGTATGTGGGATTGTCTGGAAATGTTGGGAAACCCCTAGATCCATTTAGATACGCCTCTTAATCATCATTTTCCCCCATCAAATTGCGCTAACTGGAAGGTCAGGTCCACCCCAAAACAAAATATGAAGCTGGTTATATCATTATACCCATTTAAATCCCACTATGTCCCCACTTAGGCTTGGCAAATCCCCAATTTTTCAGGTCCACAGTCCACACCCAACTGCTTCACTATGCAAGGCATGGCTTCAAGAACTTATTCTCCTTCAGGCTGGGGTTGTCCTTCTCCGTGTCAGGTCGCCTTTGTGGCAGGTCTGTTTCTAAGACTCAGAATTGTAGAAGTCTCGCGGATGAAAAACAACTGCTTCTCCCTGCTGCAAAATGCAACACTTCGACTGATAGTCCTTGCGTAGCATTGCGTAGCCTTGAATTTGTTTGAACAACTGCAGGTGGCAAGCTTCACCATGATTACGCCGAAGATTCCCAATGGTCTTGTATCAAGACTTGTTGGTACCTCTTCATATCTCTTTCATATGCCTCCTTTGCAGCACCTCCCATGTGTTGTACATTCCCAAAATCATCCCAAATACATCCAAATACGTACCATATTCAGCAAGAGCAAGAAATTTGCATGATTTGCATATGATTTGCTGATTCCATGGTGCATTTCTGGATCACCATATATGGTTTTCGCTCAGAATCAGATCGCGGTGAGGCCTTTGATGGTTCTTGGAAGGACACTCCGGAGCTTCGAGAAGTCTTAGCATTGCCAGAGGATGCGTTTCTTGCCGGAGGCGTTTGGCGGGAAGCTGAGCATTGGAGACCAGATTAGCCAGGAACAAAATTTGCCTGGTTAATTGGTTAATACCATCAATTGTAGTGGATTTGTGGGAATTTAACTATCAAAGATGGGACACTTATCTGATACATGATGGTTGATTGGTTGAGAACTAGGGACTTATATTTATTGGGGATTATGCAATGCTAACCCATATTGGAAAACCTGTCAGCCAAATAATACTTAGATTGCTCAAATGATACCAGTCATGGCGTTTCGGAGAATTTTCTGCGGTGATCTTAATCATTTGTACACCACAATCATCCAAATTTGGGGGGCTTGAACATCCACAACTACCAGCCACCAGAGTAGGGCAATAGGGCCATATAGGGCCCATCCCCAGATCTCGCAGGACAGAAGTGGGCAACAGCTTTAGTCCTTGCTGCACTTGAGCTGTACTTGCCTGGCTGCTTGTCAATGACATATTTTGCGGAGGGGGCAATGTGATGAACAACTTGTCAGCAAGTCGTGTTTTACTTAGTCACTTGAATCATCTTGAATCATTTTTAATCATCTACAATTATCTATAGTTATGTAGCTAGACTTAGATACAACTTTCCGCAAGTTTCATCTTTGACTGCAATGTCTACAGATTTGAGCCATGACTTGGCTGTTTGGCGAGGTCTTTGTGCAGAGTGGGTTCCTCGATCAGAAAGCAGCAGCTAGTGGCAGAGAGGTTGTTTGCAAAAACCTAACGTGCTACCGATAAAAAGCATAATTACATCCGCAAGATTATAAGATTCCGCAAGTCGTGTTCGTGTACGGTATGGACATATATATATAATATAGATAATATATATACATATATAATATATATATATATGATATTGTTCGAATCGAGTGGAAAATATGAGTTGAGGATGTATGCATTTTTTTCCTTGCAGGCAACATGCTGCTTTATATGGTGTTTGATCGCTTGAGCTGGCTGTCAGTCTTAGGATTTGCTGGCCAAGAAAGCAAAAGCATGGCTGAACCAGATAGACAGCGAGACTTCGTGACTAAGCTGAATCATTTTGGCATAAAGCTGCATGGGTATGTCTGAAAATTATGGGAAACCTCCAAATACATGGGTGAATCATGGTTTTCAGGATCATGAAATGTACTAATTATTCCTCCAACAAACATAGCATTTTGGGAGCATACCATGGTTTTTTTCAATTAAACTAACACACCCAAGCATATGAAACTCACAGTTGAAGTGCTACAACAAGTGAGTTTGTCATGTGCTAGACCCTTGATGTTGGTCAAGAAGTGGGATGTTCCTGGAGATTCCCACTGCCAGCAGCTGAAAAATTGCAATGGAAATTGACTATGACGGTGTGACATCCGATGACTCGTTGAAAGGAGTTGCGATAGGACGGATAGGACGTCTTGTAATTTATACTGATGATCTTCTCCTTGCAAAACCACAAAATAACTTAATTAACGCGCGGGTAAAGCTTAAATAGAAGGCCTGAAATGCGGTGCCACGCGGATTTTCAGGACTGACTAATTAATCTTCAAATTCCTAAGAAAATCTTTCAAGATACACGAATCTGTTCAGGGGTTGAAGTCCACAACTTTCACCTCGTGTGCTTCCAAGCCAAGTTCAATAGTCTTCATATTAATGTGGGTAAAGCAATAATAAACCATCCCCCAAATCACCATAAATGGGTGGTATAAACCATTTCCAAAATGGGCAGTTTATTATTGTTTTACCCACATCAATCTTCATGGCATCTTAGTACTTGCCTCCACAGATGCTGCAAGGTGCGAGTCCCCAGTTCTGCCAAGGACGGCTGCTCTTCACGTCTTACAGCAGGTTGCTCCACAATGGCCCAAAACTCCTCCACCTGTACTTGTGCACAAGAGAGTCAAAGGCCAAGTTTGTCACTTGTTGCACTGTTGAAGAGTGAACAGCTCCATTCATTCTGTCGATTTCGAAGAAGATGAAGAAGAAGGAAAATAAGTTAAAAGGCATGCCACATGCGTCTGGTTACAAGATGACTTTCATGACGCATTGCGTGGACAGCAGTTTGGTTTTAAATCAACCGATGTCCCTGAGTCCTTCCTTGGTTTTTCTATGTTTTTCTTGTGCAGGTAACACCACTCGCCCTCAACGCTGCGGTGGCGTTTGCTTCTTGGTTGGGCACATATATAATCACATATATATATATATACACATATGTACAATCACATATATATACATAATTATATATAAACATATATATATATATATATACATATACAAGTACATTATAGTTATACGTGTATAATATATATATATATATAAATCAATATATACACAATCAATCATAATCAAATGTTTACAGACATGCATGATCATGCATGCATGTTCAATGTTTCATGTGAAGGGTGCACGCAATGTAAAAGCTTTGAGACCCTGCGTCTTCGCATGTGGTGTTTTTTGGCGTGGACTCGCATCACTATGGATCACCAGGGAGGATTCGGGTTGTTTTTGCACGGGTGTTTCACAAAAATTTGGGGGGTTCCTATCAAAATGATCAAGTTTTGATGATTTTGGGCTTCCCATGGCTTTCCCAAAAGATCTAAGACACCATTGAATTCCACACTTGATTTTACTCTATCGTTGGGGATGCTACAGGGCCAGGGTGGGGGAGGCTATGAAGAGATGGTAAAGATGATGATGGCAAAGTGAGAAGCTGCTTAGTTGACGACTTTCGTTTGAAAGGTTCAAGAATGATGCAGAGACAGAACATCAGCGGAAGCAGGTGTGGAAATCAGAAGCACTGACCGTGCTCCAAAGTGGGATTGGAGTTGGAAATGCATCATTCGTTGAACCGAGCTGAGTTTTGTTGGCTTTTGCAACTGGTGACAAAGGTGTGTACAGTTTGCCGGTTATCACCCTTCAGTTTGCAAAAGGTGAATGACAGACTTAGGTATTGGACCAATGAGATCCATTAGTTGGGTATTTCATTTTGCACATACTGTCGAGCAGTCTCGAACCATCAGTTGTACAAATGTGTTTGCGCCCAATACCTAGCACATGTCAAGCTTGCGCAGTCCTCTGGCGCAGTATCATGGATCGCGATTTCTGCAAAAAGAATGTGGGCAGCCGACCTTCCCTTGACCACTAACCAAGTCATGTAGGCCTAATGTCTCAGGGAACCCAAACTTATCATGAAAATTCTATGGGTCATTGGATGTCATTGGTCATCATTATTGTTTCTCATATATTATTCTGCATTCAAGTGATTTTGTTGAAAAAAAAATGGATATCATGGATAATCATCCGGCATTTTTGAGAGAAACCCAAGCCATAGCTGTTGCTTTAGGGAAATTGGCTCAAGTACTTTCCCGCCCGCCGGCCCTGGAGAGATGCAGATCTTCGTTCGAGTCCCAGATGCTGTCTTGCCAGCGAAGGATTGCTGGAAAAGTGTGGATGTAACTGGAAGAATTATGGGATAATTCTGTATAATTCTGAGATTTACGCACCCAAAATTTTTGAATTTGGATGTGTCTGAAAAAATGGGGATACCGGCAGTTTACAATGTGTTTGCGGAGGAAAATGAGGATAAACTGTTGGATTTGGGATGCGGTATGGGGACCCAAAAAGAGACCTACCACATTCTGGGGGGTCAGAGTGGCCCCCCCCCTTCCCACTTGTGCTGCTTCCCATGTCCACAATCTTGCTAGTTATCCTCTGGTAAACTTAACATAACTTAACTGTGGAAAATCACCATTTTTAATAGGAAAATCAACTATAAATGGACCATTTTCCATAGCTATGTTGAATTACTGGAGGGTAGTTAGATAATGTTTTATATCTATCTATACATATATATATATATATATTTAGTGAATGGGATCAATGCTATTGAATTACCCATTAGCCGCCGATCATGGTGTTGACGGGTACCTTTTCCAAGGTCAAAACCCTCACGGGCAAGACAATCACGCTTGACGTGGAAGCATCCGACACCATCGACAATGTGAAGGCGCTAGAAATTACGGTCTTTGTATAATACAACAAGCTGAAATCTCTAAACCCTATGCAATGATTGCTGTACCCAATACTAATGTACATTGTTGCAATATGTTGTGATTGAAGTGAAATGTGGTACAATCTGGTACATATTTCCACTTCAAAGACCTGGGGCCTAGCAATCCTGTGAAGGGTTCCTTTTTGCTGAGCAGTTCATCGCAGTTCACACCCGTCTTGGGATAGGCCAAGATTCAAGACAAGGAGGCCCGGGGGCTTTGTTGGCCATTGAGGTTTTCTGTCATATTTTTTTGGGGGGATGAGCAATTGGTTATATAACGGGACTATAATGGGTTAATATCATTTAATATCCATAACGACCTAATCTTCTATAAAAACCTGATTATAAATGGTGGTGTTCACAGGAATACCCGGCTTTTTACTCATACACATGTCATAATACTCATATTGCATGATGTGGATGCTCTCAAATGAGTTGTCCCATTTTGATGGTTTGAAAACAAAAGACTAGATTATTGTAGATTCTCTAGATTTCAGATTCCTATGCTTGCCACCTGAAGATGAAGCTCCAAACATGGGTCTCCCGTGTGCACTAAGGGCATTCCTCCTGACCAGCAGCGATTGATCTTCGCCGGAAAGCAGCCATTCACTGAGTTTCAGTCGTCAGCTTTCTTCAACAGCTCTGCGAGGTTGAACAGGTCACAGATAGCTGAGGCTGGAGGATGGCCGCACCCTTTCAGACTACAACATTCAGAAGGCAGGTGGGGATTTCCTAAAATGAGGGTACCCCAATAGCTGGATGGTTTATAATGTAAAATCCTATTTAAAATGGATGATTTGGGGGTACCAATATTTTAGGAAACCTCCAGGGAGCGCCTGAGATCTCCGGTTCCCCACTATCCGGCGTCAGCAGTGTCGCGCCGAGGAATCCACGTTGCACTTGGTGTTGCGTCTTCGCGGTGGTGTCATTGAGCCTTCTTTGGCTGAGCCTTGGCTGATTTCTTGCGAAGCCTGATCGAAACACCGAAGAGTACGTGTCATCAGATTGGTTCAAAGAAAAAAATACATGAAGCCAAGGTTCATGTGCTTACCGTTCTCAGCCCTTTTTTTGAAGATTCAATGGGGTTCCTGGAAAACTTATGACAAATTGGCAACGGGTTTTTCCCCGATGCCAAGGTGCTTGCCCGAAAGTTCAATTGCGAGAAGATGATTTGCCGCAAGTGCTATGCTCGCCTCCATGTTCCTCGGACAGATGGAAGGTTGCACCGTTGCAAGCTGGCAGGTTGCTGGTCAAGCGGGTGTGGGTCAAAACGATCAACCGCAAAATGTTTTTGCTTGACTTCATTATGGCTTAATATATCTTCATATGGTTTTAATGTGACAATATGTGGCTCCATTAATACTCCAAAAAATATTACCTGCCCCCTTGATGGTCACAGCAACCTATCAGCTGCGATCTCCCGGAGCGAGGCTCGTGCCGTGAACTGCCGCAAGAAGAAGTGCGGCCACAGCAACCAGCTCCGCCCCAAGAAGAAGCTGAAGCAACTTGGTCGCCCCAGCAGATTGACTCCGACAATGACCGTATCCCAATGAAAATGCAGTGTATGTGTGTGTGTGTCTAGATTCAAGCCATGGTGTATGGAATGTGTATGGACCAGATATCACCAGATAATTCTTGAAATTGAGGTTTCCTAAAATAGGGGTACCCCATGGTACCCCTAAATCATCCATTTTGGTAGGGTTTTGCCTTATAAACCATCCATTTTGGGGTACCTCCATTTATGGAAACCTCCAAATTGTGTTTTGTCACGAGCTGTCGTCATAGACCCAAGGTAAGCGAATCCTCTGGACCAGGCCCAGGTTCACGTCGAGCCTACGGATGCACAGACGCGGGTAGTGCTTAAGAGGGTGCTTAAAATGGACCGGCTGCGGATCAAAGTTGGGAGATATGTGAAGCATCTAGAATCTATAGATTTCTATAGTCAATCTCGGATGATAAACTATGGGATGAAATTGAGCTGCCCGGGTGTTCAAATGCTGCAAGTGCAAGCGAGTGCTTTGCTTTTGAGTGAAAGGTTGTTTTTTTGCGCTGGAGAGCTTTCAATGGCTCGAGCTTTTAGGGCATCAGACCAATGCAGAACGAATTGCTCACACAAGATCCAGTGATTCTGGTAGGAAATGGCTTGGCTTTCCACCATCCTGCGCCTGCAGTCCACTGCAGTCAGCATCAATTTCTAACTGCAAAGCAACAAACCCGGAAGATCTCCTGCAGATAGATAGGTTTCTATTGTTGTTTCAATTCATCAAAATTAGTTCATGTTCTTTGATGAATTCTTATAGACCTTAGCCATGCGCTTGAGAGGCAGCTCCAAGGGTCCTTTTTTGCAGGGTCAAAGTGTCAAAGTGTGGACCGCATCTTTCTGCAGACCCCAAAAATTGGATCCCTGTTTGAATTTCAACTATAACTATAAAAAGGGTGAGCCCGTGCTTGCCTTAAACCCTTGTTCAGGGAGGTGTTTTCGTAGAGCAAAGTGTTCTCGTGCTGGGCATTTTGTAGGGGAACCCCGTGAAACAATTCTATAGTGAGCCTGCGCCATCTACATGAGCATTCTATAGCCACAGGTCGTACTGGATGGTTTGTAGCTACAGATTGTCTACCACATCTTCACCCTGAAATAGCACAGGGGGATAAAATTGGTTGATGGATTGTTAACTAGAGATAACTAGAGATTTAACTGATCTAAGCATCATTTCACGGGATTGCTCTAACCTGTTGTAGGCAAATGATAGCCACAAGGGGATACGAAGGGGAAAACTTGGTGAGGTTACCGAGGTTACCCCACGGGACCCCCTATATTTACGAAATTTCACAAGCTTTGACCAACGAAGATGGGGATAAAGAAATGCAAACGAGCCAGTGGGAAAGAGGTGGATAGAGAATGATAGAGATGGATAGAGGTATTGACACGAGTTGGCAAAAGCTTAGTACTGGGGGGTTTGCGTACCTGGCCATATCCTCAACCTGCAGGTGCAAACGGACCCACTTTGAGAACACATCATGAACCATTCAGGCCTTAGAACCACCCCGGATACATATTGGTGATTGCTCCGAGAAACCCTGAAGTCCCCGCCAGCAAAGGTAGGAGTGCTGCTGTCATTTGACACTATTTGTCACTATTTGAAATCTAACATTGTTCCCAGACGTGGCTTTGATGAATGTTTTGCAGGCCTCGTTGGTTGCTCTCTTTGCTGGTTTGCCGGAATCACATTTCTGGCACCCAGATCAACTCGATGTAGACACTCAGCTGATGAGTTCGCTTCTAAAGGTATAGCGCCTGGAGGTCAGTTTTTCAATGCACGAGACACTCCAGAAATGGATAGAAATGCTCACAAAGGACAAGTGAACCCGTGTTCACCGAATCCTCCCACATGTTTGCATCAGTGTTTCTTCGATTTATTGGCACGTGGTCAAAAGCCTGGTATTCTGCCATGAAAAAACATCGAACAGAAAATAAGAAAAAGCTGAGTTCTTAAATGGATGTGCATCCCAAACAGGTCAACAGTTGGATTGTATACCAATATGGGGGAGGTTGGTCACAGGTTGGTCAACAATCCATCTTCATGGGGATTTACATTCACATTATGTCAGGATTCACGTGGCATGGACCTGGGATGGATGAGCATAAACTGGATCATATCAAGTTGGTTGCTGTCGCAGGTAACCAGGTATTCCCATGATGCATTCCAAGTGTATTCCAATTATGGTTGGTGAATTCGCATCAATATCTCCCATGAATATCACATAGATATCGATAGTGCCCATGAATATCTCCCATTTTTTGACCATGGCACCTAATGCAACCTTGGCTTCTTGACCCATCCACTCCTGAGAGTAAAACCGTTTCAAGCGCTGAGGTCTCCGACCTGTGCGAGCGCAGTCGGAAGGCAATCTGGGAGATGCCACGGCTGTGAGGGGTCCCTTGGACCAGTGCCTTCGATGCAAGTGCCACGCTGCAAGCATGGCTGAGTATGAAATCATGGCTTCATATGAAATCCATACCAGTTAAGTAGGAATTTCATGGAATTTCCAACTAAAGTGAACCATGTTTCGGTCGGTAAACGATGCCATCTCAGCCTTTTCCGATGCCAGCTGGGCCAAGGTGGATCGATCCCGTGTGGGGCACTTCGGCTGCAATTTTGACAGTTCTGGTTGTTTAACATAGCCATGGAAAATTGCCAATTTTGGATGATTTTCCTTTTGAAACCTTCATTTATAGGGGATTTTCCATGGCTATGTTGAATAACCAGAGGGTAAGATATCCATTGAATGTTAAATGGATATTTGACAACATTCCGTTTCTTCAATTTTGATGGCCATTTCACAGTTAAGATTCCAGTTAAGATCCCGACTTGAGATGCATTTGAATGTATTCAAGATCCATTTTAGATGCATTTGGGTGTATCTTGAAAAAATCAGTACCCCTGTTCACCATTGCTTTCCCCTAAGAATGACTAATAAGATCCATTGAATTGCTAAATCCATTTTTCGATTTCTTTCCACTACAAGATCCACATATTGTAATGTGTAAATACATATGATATTATGGATATATATATATATATCGGGATGGGTTTACGCATCTAATACCATTATTTGGGCAGATGAACATCCATTTTGAACAAGGATGTATGTTGTTTTAGATTAAATCATACTAATCCATTTTGACTACTAGTGAGCATTACAGATATATTCGAATGATCAATCCCTCATGACTTAAAATTATGTTCTTGCGAAAATTTAGCTTGGCACTGTTCCCTTTTTCGGATCCCCCATTAAAGATATATCAATCTATCACTTGAGCAGTGTTCAAACCCCCATCGGATTCATGATTATATCAAATTCTACTATCCAGCCTATTGGGAATTATCACAGTCTATGGGAAATCCTATTTTTTTTTCACAAGTATACAGGGACATTGTTTTGAACATTGCCCCCTCATGGAATAAACTTGGTTTAATGGCATAATTATATGTCTATGTTTAATGATAGTTAATTAAGGAGGGCGCATGTTTTTGGGATTTTTTTCCCGTTCTGTTTTGGGATGTTTTCCTGCTTTTCTAGGTTTCAGTAAAGGAAGGAAGGAAGGAAGGAAGGAAGGAAGGAAGGAAGGAACGACAACAACCAGAGCCAGAGCCATGTTGTTCTCGTTCTGTTTTCAAGTATGACAAAAGGACAACAACAAAAAAAACAACAACAACAACAACAGCAAGAGCCAAAACCATGTCGTTCTCATTCTGTTGCCTGCTATATATACTGTATATATATCTACCACCTATCCATCTATCTACCTATCTGTCCCTCTGTCTCTTTATTTTCTCCACCCGCGAATTTTGCAACGTCTACTTTCAAACGTGTCCCTATCCATCCATTCGCCTCTTCGTAGACTACCATTTACCTCATAATGCCGGGGACAGATGCAGGCTCCGCAACTCAGGAGTCTTGGCATAGCATTGTCTGAAACCGGCTTTTGCCAATTTCAAACTCTCTATCCATCCATTCACCCCTTCATAGAATACCATCTACCTATCTACCGACTTATCATCATCTATCTGCCCAACGGCCCATCTGTTGATATGCCTATTTGTTAACGTTTATCTTGATTCAAAAATGGAATGCCTTCAATACGAGCATCTCCTGCGAAACTTCTTGCAAAAATAAGCTGATATTCGTGTCATGCATTCCCCCAAGAATGGAAGTCCAAAGACGTTGAACACCAGCATTTGGATGCATTTGTTTCGAGACATTCCTCCAAAATGGATGTTGAAGAGCTACAAATACAGTTTATAGTTTATAGTTTATAGCTATACAATACAATATTTATTTAAATTTCTATTTATATGGCGTATAACCTTCCCGCAAAAACTTTGCCGTCGAGGAAGTGCTAAAATTCTGCAAAGACCAGGCAAATGAAAGATCCAAACTCCAAAACGCTGCGAATACNNNNCGAAGAAAAGGTCGAAACCCTGCGCCCTCCCCCAATCCCCCCCTCCCGCTTTTTTATTTAAGTCCAAGCTTGCACACTTGTAAACACACTACTCTACATACATGTGCACTCAATGTATATGTATATATATGCTATATTTACACATATGTACTCATTTGCATACATATTTCTACATACATATTCATTTGCGCACATCGTAGCCCTTATAACAACAACATAACAACAACATAACAACAACATAACAACAACAAACATAGCACTACCACACATAAGAATAACAACCATACCAACTACAACTGCAACAACAACAACAACGACGACGACGACGACGACGACGACGACGACGACAACAACAACAACAACAACAACTACAACTACAACTACAACAACAACAGCAACAGCAACAGCAACAGCAACAACAACAACAACAACACCAGCAGCAACAACAACAACAACAACACCAACAACTAACAGTCAACAACCAATGACCGACAACCAACAACCAAACACCAAACCACCAACTTCAACAAACAACTGTTGGAATGTCAGCCTCCAGCTCCAAAATACTGGAATTACTTTGAGGATGGCAGCTTTAAAATGCTGCACACACCGTGGAAATGCAGCTTCCAGCTCCAAAATGCTGCAAATAGCAAGGAAAATGGACAGAACATGATGCAAACTGTGGTAAGTACCATGGAAA
>BGPT01001476.1:96632-112891 GCA_003297045.1 Symbiodinium sp. clade C Y103
GTGGAAATGGCAGCTTCCAGCTCCAAAACGTTGCAAATAGCAGGTAAAACCACCTCACCCAGAAAACGGGAAAAAAATCCCAAAACTGAACGGGAAAAATCCCAAAAAAAATTGCAGCCCCTTTCTTTTAATGAAGTTATCCCGTTACTGTAAATCCCATGAATATCCCATTAACCATAGTTAATCAATCCCATCACTATATCCAATGATCCCATGATTGGGACGCAGGCAGTGCCCGCGAGCTGCTCGAGTCAGAACCTGGCCGATTCGTCCGAAACTTGGTCGGAGAAGCGCCCTGGCTTCGTCGGTGCAGGGGGGGCGACGGTAGATTCAAATAGACTCCGTCTTGTTTTTGGATATGGACGATATGGAGGTGTCCTAAAATGAGGTTGCCCCCAAGATCATCGATTGTAATAGAACTTTCCACTATAAACCATCCATTTTTGGCATTGGGGGATCCCCTATTTTAGGAAAACCCCATATATATATATATATATATAAATGCGTGTGTATGTGTGTATAATGTTATGAATATATTATTCTACTTATTTTCAACTAATTTGTGTGTGTAATGTGTTTATACAAGACATATATTTGTATATACAGAGCAGGGACTGATATGGATTCCATATTATAACAAATTGTAACATGATGGATTCTGATGGGACTTGTTCACAGGCATTGCAGGGGACTGATGGCCATTGAATACTGACAAATAGATACAAATAGATGAAATAGATATACATCAATGGATTGGTTAATGGGAAAATTTACAGGAAACCATGGTTTTTACCATCAAATATAGAGGTTTCCTGTCTTAAATTGTCCCATTAACCAATCCATTGATATATAAGTTCAGCAACCCCCTCTGATTACGGGTAGAATGACTATGGCGGACAGAGCGTGATTTTGGCATTCGCAAAGCTGCGCTCGATTTTTTTGATCGTTTTATGATTGGTGGTTTCAAAGATTAACTTTTTTGTCCAAAATCATCCCAACTATCAACAAATGGCTGTGTGGCAGAATGGTTGGGCCCCCAAAAGTGATGGGCTGGGTTAACCCCATACCAATATTGTGCTCAGTCTTGTTGGTGGCTCGGTCGGGTTGAAAACGCGCACTTTTCTCTCCGCAATAGGCACGGCGTGTTTTATTGGGGGAGTAGTAGCGTCCCTTGGCACCGTCACTTACGTGATGCTCGGCAACTTTGATGCTACGTTATGGATAGGGTGGGTTGGGGGGAGGTAATAACGTCCATTGGCACCTTCACTTATGTGATGCTCGGTAACTTTGATGCTACGTTTTGGATGGGGTGGGTTGGGGGTGGGGTGGTAATAACGTCCATTGGCACCTTCACTTACGTAATGCTCGGTAACTTTGATGCTACGTTTTGGATGGGGTGGGTTGGGGGTGGGGGGGTAATAACGTCCATTGGCACCTTCACTTACGTAATGCTCAGTAACTTTGATGCTACGTTATGGATGGGTGGGTTGGGGGTGGTGGGGGTAATAACGTCCGTTGGCACCGTCACTTACGTGATGCTCGGTAACTTTGATGCTACGTTATGGATGGGGCGGGTTGGGGGGAGGTAATAACGTCCATTGGCACCTTCACTTATGTGATGCTCGGTCACTTTGATGCTACGTTATGGATGGGGTGGGTCGGGTGGGGATTTAATAACGTCCCTTTCAACAACGTCATGAGTTGTTACGCCCTTGACGGATAAAGTTGATAGATATGATGTTGACAGATAAAGTTGATAGACATTGGGCAAGAAACATGTCGACGGCAACATTTTCACCCATTCTTCAGTGACTGTCGGCGCGCGTTTCCGACCCGACCGAGCGGTGTTGGTTGGATGTTCCCACGATATTCCTGTGATGGTCCGATGATTTCCCATCGTATGCCCATCATATTCCCATCATTCTCTATTGTTCTCCCGTTGTGTTCTATTCTCAGGGTATTCCCACCACATTCTCTATTAGTTTCCCGTTATATCGTGTTCCCACGTCAAAAACCTCCTTAGATTTTTTTTAAGTCAGAGGGTGGCAATAAGGACTTCGCGTAAGCAAAACCCTGGTGTGCGTAAGCCCACGCAAGCATCAGCGTATGCTATTCCTGCGCCGAAGCTAAAACTGCGGGTGGGTAAGCAGCAGCGCGGAAGCTGCCACGTAAGCATTCCCTTAGTGCCTTCAGAAGAACAAGACCTTTTCAACACGGCTCCCAATATATTCACTGTATGCGAATGACTTCCACATTTTGGCCTTCCCGGTGTTTCGAAACTCAGGAGCGTCTCGAAAGTGTGAAAGCTGGGGCCACAGCAACTGCGTCCGGAGCAGTTGCCATGGTGCCAATCAGCCAATTGGATGAATGAGGAGCTGGAAATTGGATGAAAATCGTGGTTAAATCCACATTGTTCATGGTCAATTAATGTTTATACTTTATACATGTTTATACAATCTTCATTGTTGTAATGTCCCGGAATTGAATTCATGGCTGAAACCAAATTTGTGCACTGGTAAAAACATAGATTTCTTGTAGATTTTCCCTCTCATCCATTGAACTTGGGAACTGGAAATGGGATATGCCCCAGAACAACGTGGACAAAAGATTGTCAAAAACATTTAACTTTCACGACCACAAATGACAAGATAGTGGTAAAAACTGATTATTTCCCCAATATGTTTGAACATGTTTGAAGAAACAAAATCGCGGGCCATGTCGCACTGTGGCCCATCTGGAAAAAACATGAAAAGAAACTACAGTGCAGACAGGATACCAGACATGAAGAGGTGGTAGGTACCTGATGGTTCCACGCAAACTTTCTAGCACACGAGATGAGATAAGAAAAAGAATAGACCTGTCGTTTGCACTTGATAGGTGTTTCGAAAAAGCTGCGGGCCAATCAGACAACAGAATCCCTTTGTTTTACCTGACTTTTAAGATTCCAAAGCAAAATCATTGCAACTAACATCAAACGAACATCACTGAGTTTGCAAAGTAGGATATGGATTTGTCTAGAAATAAGGTACCCATGATGATAAATCATAAGGTTCCATGTTTTTCCCCATATTTCCATGGCCAAAAATGGGAGGGCCCCATGTGTCTGCCCAGGTTTACTTGATCCAGATCGCTTGACTCCCCGTTGGGAGTTCCAACTGGATATGTTGGCGCTGGACATTCTGCTCTTTGGTGTGGTGCAACACGGTGTCAGTGGGAGTCATGGATGGAGGGGTTGGGAAAATCGACGGTGGTTTTCCTTGTCAAATCTGTCTGAGAAGTTGAGGGAAAGCAAAGAACAAAACATGTTTGATCCTAATTTTCCACATTCAAACAGCTGTTTGGGTTGTGTACTGTACACACCATTTTCAGACACATCCAAAGAATCTGGTGGTTTCCTGCATTTTGCTGTCAGGTGTTTTAAAACCACCTTTGCTGTTGGGGTAAAATAGTTGGGTTTATTGACAATGTCAACCAATTCCTGTGCCACCTTCTGCCAAACACACGTTTCCACAGATGGCTTCCCAGGTATCGCTACGCTGTACGGACTGGTGATGACAATCCTATGCTGAGAACAGGCGACCATGTTTTTTTCGTAGTATGGGTACATTTGGATATGGGTCAAACGTCTGGAATTCTCTGATTTCTGATGTGAATGGATGTTCATCCCCAAAAAATATGGGAAAATGATGGACAA
The DNA here is from genome assembly GCA_003297045.1 of Symbiodinium sp. clade C Y103. Taxonomy (NCBI): domain Eukaryota; class Dinophyceae; order Suessiales; family Symbiodiniaceae; genus Cladocopium; species Cladocopium sp. clade C. The sequence goes on from BGPT01001476.1 coordinate 100,327, forward strand.
TGCTTGCCGGCTCTGACTTTGTCCGCACCACAGGTGTTGTTGGAGCCTTTGTACTGCCAAGGGCGCTGTTCCTTGTGCAGCTTCCAGCGGAGTGTCAGGCGTGGATTGGGAAATGCCCAGTGGGTGAAGTCATTGGGGTACCGATGGAATCCGATGGACCCAAGGCTTGTGATGGTTTGGTACACACACACACACAGACAAAACCATCCATTTAGGGGACCCGTAGCTATTCTGACAGAATCTTGAGTTGTGAAGTTGAAAGAAATTGAAACGTATTGAGACGAGCATGTCTGTGTCCTGTGACGATGTTGTTTGTTTGCAAGCAGAAATGGCTATGGATCCTAGCAATTTTGAACATCCCTAAATCCAATCAGAAATGGCTTCGAATTTTTTTTGGGGATGAACATACACTAGCTGTTTTGACGTTCGCTGGCGAAAACCGGGGTTTTGACCCATCCCCAAGTCTTTGATTTGAAAAACTGAGGCGTTGCCTTTGAGCTGTGGAGATCCACTGGGCTACTTCAGCTGGTCGATGTTGGCACAGGCATGGACGGTAGAAACGGAGTTGGGTGTGTCTGAAGATAGGGTGCCTTTAAGCGATGGCAATTTCAATCGATTTGCATGTGGAAACCATAGAAAAAAACCATCAAAACTGTGATGTTTTTTAGACAAACTCATGGTGTTTCGAGCTTTCAAGAGAGGTTGCCTGGCAACTCTTTGCTGGTGCGGTGGTTTTCGCCTTTGCCTTCTATGGTTTGGAGAGAGCCATTGCATGTGGATTGGTTCAAAGATTTCAATCACAAAATTGAAATAAATATATATAAATATATATAAATATATATTATCATTGAACACTTAGCTATAATATATAGATCTAATACTAATGAGATAATATAAAATGATTTTAAAATTAATGAACAGATACTAAGCATATATATACAATGTAATGGATAAATGAAATAAAAAATATATTTATTTAAATATATATATTAATGATTTGGCACTCGATTCGAAATTGAAAATAAGAAAATAAATATAAATAATTAGATAAAAATTATTGAATTACGAAAAAAAATTGAATAAAATATTTTTTATAAGGAATTGTTTTTAAATATTTTCACGAAAGGGAAATGTTGGGTTGCGAAAGAGCGTGAAAATGAAATAATTTTGCGAATATTTGCGAAAACATATGTTGTTATATTAATGTTTTTTATTTTTTTGGGATATGGAAGGCCGAAGTACGTAATGATTATATTAATTAGAAATGAATGGTTAAAATAATAATTTATCTTATTTTAATAATTTATTTTTTGAATATTTTTATTAATCTATTTTGAATGTATTTTTTCTTTATGATTATGTTATTTTTAATGGATTTTTGAATTATATAATTTTTGATTTTTATTATGAGAGATTTATGAATATAAATTATTCGAATATATATTGAGGAATATTAATATAAATTTAAAAAAAAAAAAAAATGATTACAAATTTATTTATAAAATTGATATTTCGAAGATATATATATTTTTTACAAGATCTATTTTATATATATTTTTTTATTATTTAATTGTTATTTGAAATATATTGATTCGAATTATTTTTGATATATTTTTTGGGATGATTTTAAGGTAATTTGCCTTCATATCTTGATTTATAAAATATTATTTTTATATATAATAATGATAAATATTAATTTTAAATTTTATTTGGGTTGGGAATATATATTGGGAAAAGAATTTTTTGGTTATTTTTGGATATTTTTTTTAGGATTTTTTTTTAATTTATTTGAGAAAAGGTCGATTATTATATTTAAATTATTTTTATAGATCGCGGTCTTATATATTTTGGAGCCTTATGATATATCTTATTTTCTTATAGGATATAGATATTGATATCTCTTCATTATGAAAAAGAATATATATATATAAATATATATTTTTATATTAATATTATAATAAAATACGGCACAAAAAAATAACAAATCATGAATATTTTTATTTATAAAAATTATAATGATTAAGGGATGAATAAGAAAAATCTTGGGAAATGAGAAAACATAATTTCTTGTAAAATGATATTTTATTTTGGGGGGGGGATTTAGGATGCAAAATTATTTATAAAATTTATTTTCATAATATTGATCATATTCGAAATCATTAAATATATATATATAAAATATGAATTGATATATCCGCGTAGGATATTTTGTAAGTGCACATTTTCATTTTTGATCATATATATTTATAATTTTTTATGTATATTCGGCGATTTACCTCTGTAAAATATGGGATGCGATCCCCGGGATTGAATTTGAAGGGCAATGAATATATTTTTTTCATTTAATTTTCAAACAAATATATATATATATATGGGAATCTAGAAATATATATTTTAAAAGATTTGGATATTATTTTGGTGTATTTGAATTTTATATATATTTTGTATTTCCTATAAAAATTTTCCTGCATTAAAATTGAAATGATTTTTTAAATTTAATATTTTGAAAGAATTATTCCTAAAAAAAATATATAAAGAATTATAATGAGGATAAATCGAAATATAAGAAAAAATTATTGAATCAAAATAAAATTCCGAGAAAACAATTTGCGGCTAGATGCTAATTTATGGGATAAGGATTCCGAAGGAAGAAATCGCAAAATATCGTAGGGACGATTTTTTGAATCAAAAGATTTCCCTCTTGAATTTGTCAAATTTTAATAAAAATCCACGATCCAAATCATTTCAAAATCAAAGATTATCAAATTAGCCTTTGAGAATTTAAATATATCAAATTCAATATCTAAATTATGCAATCCATTCGAGAAAAAGATTATTTCATAAGCATATTAAATATCTCTATCATCCGTCCAAATAAATTTCTTCAAATCATTTAGTTCCATTTGAGATTCCGCGATGGATATTGCAGAATTTTTGAAGAATATATTATTCATATTATTTATCTTCAGATTTCGTCATCTGCAGAATCTATTCTTATATTACGCAAAATGAATCCCAGATGGCAATATTTTTTAACTAATAGAAAATATGATATTTTTAATTCTGGTCTAGATATCCATTAATTTAATATATTATATTGAATTGATCCTGAAATTTTATATAATAATAAGATATAATATATTGAATATCAATATTATTTTTATTCCAAATCTATCCTTATATTTCCATGCCTCTAGGAAAAAATCATTCCAATAAATCTATTTTATTTTATTTTCCGAAATAATAATTTATATAACCATATATAGAACCTAAATATTGAGAAATGATCCAAATATAATATTTTTTAATATATTATAGAATATTGATATAATATCAATTAAATAGAATTTTTTTTCTTTTGCTTGAATTTTCGATATAGGAAAAATAAAATGAAAAATAAAATGAAAAATATCATGATAAAATATAAATATATTGATTAATAGATAAGGTATTATTTTTTGTTTATGAAAAATCTATAATATTATTATATTAATATAATTAAATAATATAAGAATTATAATGAAATAAATTAGATAATTGGAAATGAAAATAAAATAAAATATCAATTTTGAATATAAAATAAATATTTTATATAAAAATACGAATTAATTGAATTTATTTAAAATATCTAATTTTCCGGATCTTATTACCTCTGATTTTGCATGAATTAATTAGGAGGAACCTATTGTCTTCTTCTATTTCATTTTCCAAAGCGCTGCAAGAAAAGCAGACCCGCAATAATTTTGCATTCTGAATTATCGGATTTTCGTTCCCCGCGGTTGGTATCTATAGCTGACTAAAATTGGTATTGATCTTTTGGTGCTCTGGGGTCTCCCTTTTTCCATTTTTTATTAATATTTTAGTGCGTTTTTGTTTTGCTTTCCTTTTCGTGTTGGCGAATATAGTTTTTTGTTGTTTCATGATATTTGTCGTTGTTATTATTAGTTTTTCGTCCCAAGGATTTTGCCCGTCTTGGAAGTTTGTTGTTGGAGGGTTATGATGGCGGCTGGTATTTTTTGGGATTAGGATCCTTGGATTTCTATCTGTCCTGGGTTATCTCCCTTTCTTTTAATAATTAAGAATAGGATTTGTTTTTAGGCGCTATGAGACTTCTGCCCGCCCGGGGGAGATCGCTTCCTTCCATTCGGGGATTATCTTGGTGACTATTTATTTTTGGCGCTCTAGGGTTTCTGTCCCTCCGTATTTTCTTGTATTCGGGGATTGCATTGATTTATTTATTAATTTCTTAGATTTTCCTCTTACGGGTGCCATTGATATGTATCCTAATACCATTTTTTGTGGTTTCTGCTTATGGTTAGTGTTGTATTTTGCGTTTTGAGGTTTGTCCAGTTCATTACGGTTTTTTTTTGGTGCGTTGTGGCTTTTGGCTGCCTTTTTTTCTTTGATTTATTTTTTCTTTCTTGCATTTGCGTAGCGTTCTCGGGCTTCTGCCTGCCCTGATTGTTTTAATTCTTTTTTATATTTATAATTGGTTTTTGCATTCTTGGCACTCTAGGGTTTCTGATCGCCCTAATATATCTATTTTCTTCCATTGGGTGGATGTGGCTTGTGGTCGGTACTCATTTCAGGACATTTTTGGGCTTCTGCCCGCCGTGAGGCGGTTGGACTCCTCTATTGTATTCCCCTTTCTCTTGGCGGCTATGATTGGTAATGGCTCCTTGATGTTGGTCGTTGTTGACGGCATTTTTCGTTTAACGCCCCAAGGCTTCTGCCCGCCCTCTGCCATTTTTCCTTTGGCGGCTACGATTAATATTAATTATTTAATATTTTAAGCTCTCTGGATTTTCTGCTTGCCCTAGATTATTTCCACACCTTTTTTGATAATTATAAATAACATCTATTTATTTTCCGGTACTCTAGGATTTCTTCTTACCTTCGTATTCCTTCGTATTCTTTTTAGTTTTTCGATAAAATAATTAGAATTTCGAGAGAATTAAATTTATTTTTTTAAAGGATTTTCTGCCCTTCCCATGATATTTTTTTAATTTCTATTTATTTTGTTCTAGATTTCTTTCCTTTTCTTTGCTATAATAAATATATTTCCTTTATTATATATTTTTTTCAATTCAATTTATTTTATAAATATATTTATAATCGTTCCCGAGAAGATAAAATAATTTCAAATTGAAAAATAATAATAGAATTGTTCAATCTATATTTTTGTTCATCTTCAATATCGATTTGCAATTTACAGGAAATCATTTATTTTAATGATTTTACAATACATCAAACCCTGCAAATTTATATTCAATATCAAAAATAAAAAATCAAAACATATAAATATAATCCAATTATATATTTTCTCCATATATATAAAAATAATATCAAAAATAAAAAATAAAAATATTCTAAAATTATCAAAATCCTTCAAAATTCTCCAAATTGGATTTTTTTTTCATTTTCCAACCCACAATATAATGTTACGGGATCAATTTTTTTTTCTATCTTCAGATATCTTCAATAGCTTTCGGTATATCTCCAAACCTTACAAAAAGCGATTTTAAATAATGATATTAATAAAAGAATGCCGGAATGGGTTTTATTATCTAAGATATTCAATTTTTTTTAAATTAAGATAATCATTCAAAAATTCGTTTTATCTTAAATTTATAAAAATAATTATTATTTCATTTTGGCATTAAAACAAATATTTTCACGATCAAAGCAATCCAATTTTACCCCATTCGAATTTTATGGCAGGGATTAGTTTTCTCCAATTCAAGAATGTTTTAATGTTCAATATTTCTCAATTTTTTATAATTAGGAAAAAATTTACGAATCGAATTATTTATTTATATTTTCCTATTTTTAATATGTCCCACGGGACATCTCCCATATTAATAAATTCAATAGAAATTTAATAATTTTCTGCCAATATAAAAAAAAATAAGAAAAAAAAAATCAAAATCAATATTCCCTCATTATAAATTAATATATATTAATTATAAATTCAAATTTATTATTTAAATTTTTCTATTTTCAATATCCTAGAATTATCTATATATTATAATCTTCATTTAAAAAAATATATAATTAGATCCCCTTAATATTAGAATTTTAAATTCCAAATCCCATAAAAATCGATTTTAGGTAATAATATTCAAAAAATATATTTGTTTTTTTTTTTTATCGTCCGGATTTCTTAGAATGTTTTAAACCGAAGAAAAAAAAATAAATCAAAAAAAAAACACAAAAAATATTCGAATACGCAAAAATATTTTCCAATAATAAAAAAGAATTAGAGAAAAAACAAATAATCATAATTTTTTTTCTTAATTTTATATATATAATTAATTAATTTTAGTATTAGTGTGGAAATTGTCACGATCAAGGTGATTTATTTCAGTATCCCCGGCTATCTGAGGATTCGATATGGTGTTAGAAATTATTTATTTATTTATGTTTCACCACTACAAGCAGAAATAGCAGCCTTGCTTTTTCCGCTTTCCGCCACATTTTTCAAAGTGCGGAAGCAACTGCCGTCTTCTCTCCAGTTCTCGGGATCTGTCTATTTCTGTTCATTTGGGGTATCGCTCCAGGTATCGAACTGCATCGCTTCAGGTATCGATCGCAATAGTTTTTTTTTTTTTCGGGAGGTATCCTAGTCTTTAGTCGGCACCTGATCTGCTTCTTGCAGTTTTCCCGTGTCTGCACATTGAAGACAGACATAGGGAGAAAAAAGCATCTACAATTATTTCATGCCCACCTTCAAATCATTTGCCAGTGTGTGTCCATGTATGCATGTGCATGTGCATGTGCATCCGTGTGTGTGTGTGTGTGTGTGTGCGTGAGAGGGAGAGGGAGATGGAGAGGGAGAGGAAGAGGAAGAGAAAGAGGGAGAGAGAGAGAGAGGGAGGAAAAGCGAGAGAGAGAGAGAGAGGAGAAGAGAGAGAGAGAGAGGGAGAGAGAGGGAACGAGAGGAGGAGAGAGAGAGAGAGAGATTGTCTTGGGGAGAGCGTGTGGGTGTATCTTCCTGGTTGAGATATAGCGGGTGTCAGGAGTTTTGCTTCAAAACCTCTTGAAAGTGCACGATGTTGCCATGACAACATAGTTGCATTACTTAAGCGGGTATCGCTCTTCAAGGCTCCCTATCGCTCCCCACAGCAAATCGCACATTCTTGAAAGTGACGGCGGCCGAATACAACATATCCACATACCATCTTTTCACCCTTGCGCAAATATTGGAATTTTAGAATATTAGAATATTGCAATACTGGAATCTTAGATATCTATATTCTACATGTAATTTTTGATAATTTTTGCATATAGAATTAAGTATGATTAACTATATATAATGGGTCTTTTATCTTTGTTGGAATCGTTCTTCATAACGTTCCAGATATTCATCGAGGAATTCCCCTGCGTCAGAAAATCCAGCCTGCAGGAGTGAGCTTTTTGTCGTGAGGGTTTCCAAAAGCCGAACTCAACAAATATTCCATTCGTGTCCCATGTATAAGCCATATATATATATATATGCCATGTATAAGCGATATAAGCATAAGTAAGCCATGATAAGCCATGTACAAGCCATGGATAAGCCAAGTACAAGCAATGTATCAGCCATTTGTGAGCCATGTATAGCTAGCACAAGCCATACAAGTTTGTTTGACTCAAAAAGGCAATCGGTTTCTCAGGCTTAGAAGCTCCGGCCTGGAATAGCCGAACTCCTGCAACAGGATCTGAGGGATCCTGCCAAGCCAATCCGAGAAGTCACAGTCACGAGGTTTAGAAGATGAAAATGATGAAAATTGGGGGGTACATCCCAAAATATGGTTTGTCTGACAATAGTGATATATCATATATCTATCCCGAACAATGTTCGATGTTTTTTAAAGGGAAAACGACCGCTTCAACGATGAAAATGCAGGGGACCCGGGGGTCCAAAAGTGACAGCGAAGCTCCGGAGGTCATTGCCTCGACCTTCTCAGAGTTCATGATGTGGCCGTTCGCCGTATCGCATCGACCCAGCCTTGGTGATAAACAGGCTACCTATCACCACCTGGCACTGGACAATGGGAAAACCAGCATCCTCATTGAGAGATATAGAGACATTGATTCTTAAGACTCGGCAATTGTCCCTTGCCAGGTTTCATGATGCAAATGGTATATCAAATAAAACAAAAACAAAAAATGAAGAAGTTTCTGAATCATCAAACCATCTGCATTTCTGAGTATAAATGTTTGAAGTTTCTGAATCTGAATCTCTGCTCTATCTCTGTGTTCATAGGTTCCCTACACTCGCAAAGCACATTCCTTGTCCTGGATATCCAGTGGCTCAAAGCTAACTAGGCCTGGGCGCAGCGGCTGAGATACAACCAGAATTGGGTGGTTAAGATGGTTGAACCATCCAAATAAATCCAACTTTGGGGGCAAAAACACAGAACCCTGCCCTGCATTTGGATATTTGAAACCTGGTTTCCTCTGAAAGTCCGTCAAGATGTCGAGCCAAAAACCATCAAAAACCCAATGAACCCAGCTGGACCTAGCCGTCTGAGTTCCGGGTCTCCAACCATAGTCCTCAATCAGCTCAGCTATGAGCCTGTTGAATTCCTTGAACTTCACACTCATTGGATGCCTGCGTACATCGCACACGGCATGCAGGTGTGTGAACAAGGTTCAAACTGCGGATCCCCATTCTGCAAACTGGTGAATTGCGAAACGAATTTATCCTACAGACTATCACACACCTACGAAAAAAATGTTAAAGAGCTTGGAAATCTTGTCAGGAATCTTGATGCAAGCTCCTCGAGTGGTGACCTGTCCAAATTTTTCAGCCTCGTGGTCTGAAGTGTCCATAGCAACTGGGATAAATCCGAGACACCTGGCATGATGAATCTTCAAACACAGCAATGCAAACTGATACAAATTGCATCAAATCGCCACATCAGTTTCATGGGCTTTGAATGATAAATCATGATGAATCAAACCTGGCAATGGAAAATTGTATTTTTTTAAGTGTGTTAAATCTAGTTTTTCAGTGTGGAAAGTCCAATTTTTGGCCGGTCTACGGGCAAAACATGTGTGTTCCAATACCATAGCCTGCTGATGTCGCTTGCCTGCATAGTAGTCAAGGCCAAAGCTCAGGTCATCAGTGTGATCCTGAGCAACGGACCCCAGAAAATGTCATGTGTAATGTCGATCCTGGATAAATAAAGCGCTATAGGCTGTTGAATTGGGGGGATACCATTGAAGTATCAGATGGAGTCACTATTGGGGGAGTACCCCCCTGATTAATAAACCATTGCGTATTGATGCAGGCTTCACATGATTCATGATTAGATATGTTTAGTGTTCAACCAGCCCAACATGATTTTTGGTGGCAATTTATGAGCGATACCTATCATCAAGATAGTATCAAAATACCAAAAATCAATGCAGACTTTGGTACAAACCTCAAGAAAAACTCTGCCAATGTGAGTTTGCAGGTCTCTTGATACAAGTTTCGCCCAGTGGTTAAGCTCCACACCATGACCATGTCGATCTTGGACAGAACATTGATGTGGGGCAGTTCCAGCTGCATCATGGCTGAGAGTGACCTCACGCTGTGGGCACCGTTGGACGACGGCTGGGTTCCCAGCTTTCGCGGCTGAGACGGCCACAGAAACACCGCGGAGAGGTATCGATACGCATCAACGCACAAGGTCGAATCCTCGAGTCGCAACAAACTTGAGTACCCTGCAGTAATCAAACATGAGCCATTTATAATCGATATGTTCCCATTAAAACACCATTTACAGACTTTCCAGTACCACCTTTGATTACCGGAGGGAATCTTCTACCCAAAAAAATTGTGGATCTGATCTGCTGAGAAACTGGGAGCCGCTGCAATGAGATGAACTGCGACAAGTCGTACATCCAAAGCCTCAAAAAATCGGACGTCAGTTGAGCTCCTATGATTTTTGCTGGTAATCCCACTGCCATAAACCTACACTTTAGGATGATGTTTACCACATTTTTCCATCCATTGATGGTAATATTGGGGATTGGGTTTTTGCATTGAGGTTACCACATCATGCAAGATTCTGCAAGATATGTTCATCCTGATTACCAAGCAATACTTTCCAACAGTCTCTTTCAGCCACAGCGGCAGAGACAACTCTACAGTAGTCAATGAATTGGTCTTCTTGGAAAACTCGAAACCAGAAACCCACGGGCGTCAGCCACGCCCCTCAATTTTCCCAACCGATTCTGAGACCCATAGCATAATATACCCACAGAACAAGTAATGAAAAACAAACTTGGTCAACTCCCCAATTCTTGTTTGTTAAATCAAGTTAAATCCATCATTTTTGATGGACAAGAACGACCAAAACCTGCGACAAAAGGGCGCCCCAATGGCGCGCGAAAGCGCCTGAATCAACTGTTGTGTGATCTTGGTCATCACATCATTGTGCGTGTAAAGCTCCACCTGGGGGAGAGCTTTACCCCAGCTGGCGCCCACTTGAGAAATACATAGAAATACCACGTTTTTTTGAGATGTGAACTACTGGAAAACTGGTGGAAATCATTTGGAAAATGGTGTGAAACCCTTGTTTTTGTTCATCCATTACTAAATTGGTGTGAACTACTGGAAAATCCCGTTGTATGGTGAGAATCATCTGGCTATGAGTCAAAACCCTGGTACCTAGTGAACATCAAAATAGCTGGTAAATGGATGTTCATCCCATTAAAATAGCTACTAATAGGTTTTGACCCATCTGCCATGTTGAGTAGGGGAAGGCAATCACTTCTTGCATGCTTGCATGTGCCGGAGCGTATGGAAAAACATGGAGAAATTGAAAATATTGGGCCAATCACATCCTCTCGCAAAATTCATAGCAGCAGATAGCCGCTATCGACCATTTTCCACTTCACCACAGTCGAGGCTGCGAAAACGCTCGCGATTTGGCTACTGGTTGCAAGATTTGCTTCTTCTTTCAAGTTGCAATAGCAACATACATAGTTTAAACAAAAAAAACTAAAAATGTGTTGTACATGGATTTAGTGCTAAGAACATCATCTCTTGACATGAGTTTCCAAAAACACTTCGTTGCCTCGTTTTGAAGCGGCTTCGCGATGCCATGCTCGGCTTCACTCGTCGTCTAAGACGATGATGCCGTTTTCTAAGGATTTCGACTCCGTAGGCGCCGTCGCTTGGACCCCACTGGGCTCAGCGTCAGTGGGACCTTCCTGCGGAAATCCCAGCGGTGTCATGGATTATCTCTGGGTCTATGGCGGACTCTCACCACCGGGGGGGGGGGGCAAAATGAGTCATTTTTACTTTCAGGGATAACCAACTAAACTTCATTGGGATTTGATTGGATTTACTAGCCTGTAAAGGATGAGGTTCACATAAAAAGTACGGTAGCTGCCAAGGGGACAGCAACGTACAGCATCTGCATTGATTCCGCATCATAAACTCTAATTCTGTCAGTCTCTATCTAAGTTCAATGGATTTGTTTAAGGACAAATTTACAGGAGACCTCCATATTTCATTGGAAAATCCATCGTTTCAAATAGTTGTATCATGTTGTATCACGACGTATCTCCAGCAAATGCTTCCAACACAAAACCCGTGGCCTCCGGCTTCTCCAACCCCTGCTTTGCCTGAAACGCTCAGCAGTGACAGAACATGAGCAAAGCTCAGGAGTTTTTGGAGAATGTGCCTTCTGCAGAGTGATGTGGAAACATAATCCCATCCCCCCAATATTACTAGGGGGTATTCAATATTGGGAGGGATTAGAGTCATGTATCGATGTCACAAAAAGAAGGCACAAAATTCAATCCCTGGCAGTGCCCCCCAAAACTTGCTGAAGACCGTCTGACTCAATTCTCAATACAAGATAGGAACAGGTCAGCTTCGTCTCTGACAAGAGGGATTCATACCTTTCTCACAGCATCTTGTCACACATAAACGGAAATGGGTCAATACCTCTGGGACCATCCATTGGATCTATTTATAATATACATATATATATATATACATATATATATATATACATATATATATATATATACATATACATATATATATATATACATATATATATATATATCATTATATATCTATATACATATATATATATATCATTATATCTATTTGGAATGTTTTCAGAATGGGGGAAACCTCCACTCATCAATTTCCCAAGCTCAGTTGGGACCACCAAAATCCCAGGAAACCCCCAACTTTCAGGCGGAAATCCCCGGTGATTTGGTGCTTTTCACCCCCCGGGTTTCACGCCCGCGATGTGACAACTGCTGGCCTCCTTGATGAGCTTTGCCAACTCGGCTTCAGCATCGCTGGGTTTACCTGAAGGCCAGGAGAATGAGACCTTTTTTACGCCCACAATGGTGAAAAAAAATGGTTTAAGACTACAATATACTTTGTACATATGGGTGTGTCTGAAAATAGTGTACCCCCAAATCATCCATTGGATTGGATTATCATCATGTTCCCTATAAAAATGGGAGGGGACTGTTGTGAGCGGCAGAAAATTGCATTTTTTTGATAAATCCTAAGTAAAAATAATCCAGATATGAACAGATTGCACTTTTAAGCACATAC
>BGPT01001476.1:116020-126135 GCA_003297045.1 Symbiodinium sp. clade C Y103
CACCCTAATGGGGTCACCGCCAACCATGTTATAGAGGCACCTTCTGTCTGTTCATTGCCACAACTTCCATACAGTTTCCCTGTCCTTGGTTTCTGTTGCGCATTCCCATTGGCTGTACAAATCCGTATCCGTAGCTGCAACTGGCAAAGTAGATTCATGACACAACAGTAGCCACAGGCACACATGCTTGCTTAGNGGCTGTACAAATCCGTATCCGTAGCTGCAACTGGCAAAGTAGATTCATGACACAACAGTAGCCACAGGCACACATGCTTGCTTAGGTTTGCTAGATCTTATTAGTTTTGAATTATTTTTGAAAATGCTGCCCCAAGCATGTGAAATACCATACGACGCCTTTTTCATGCGCCCTGTGGGTAGACAGTTTTACGGTACTTTAACGGGGTCACCACCACCATTTTATAGAGCCACATGCTGCTCCCTCCCTGCCATTCCTTCACAACCTCCAATTTTCTTGCACCCTAATGGGGTCACCGCCAACCATGTTATAGAGGCACCTTCTGTCTGTTCATTGCCACAACTTCCATACAGTTTCCCTGTCCTTGGTTTCTGTTGCNCACCCTAATGGGGTCACCGCCAACCATGTTATAGAGGCACCTTCTGTCTGTTCATTGCCACAACTTCCATACAGTTTCCCTGTCCTTGGTTTCTGTTGCATATTCTCATTGGCTGTACAAATCCGTATCCGTAGCTGCAACTGGCTAAGTAGATTCGCAACACAACAGGAGCCACAGGCACACATGCTTGCTTGGTGGGCGAGATCTTGTTAGTCTTGAAATGGTTTTGAAAATATTGCTGGAGGCATGTGAAATACCATGAAATAGCGAGCGACACCTTTTTCATGCGCTCTGTGCCGGATTTTGCAAAAAAGTGGGCAGTTTTACGGTCTTTAACAGGGTCACCACCACCATTTTATAGAGCCACATGCTGTTCCCTCCCTGCCATTCCTTCACGACCTCCAGTTTTCTTGCACCCTAATAGGTCACCGCCAACCATTTTATAGAGGTATGTTCTAACAAATTCCCAAATCAATCGTGAACCTTGCACCGCCCCAATTTTTCTTGGTATTCACATACATCTAGATATGTCCGCACATATCTCTGAATTTACCTTACAAATCTCTACATACCGGTGTCGCGCAATCTTTCATCAGAGGTTGCCCATGTTGNTACCTTACAAATCTCTACATACCGGTGTCGCGCAATCTTTCATCAGAGGTTGCCCATGTTGGCACCCTTACAACCAAAAATTACCCAAGAATCAACAGCTATCAAAAAGGTTTCGCAAGGTTTTCTGTTGCAGCAAAAACATGACNTATTGTTTGCGGTCATTTGCAACATGGCTCAAGATGGACTAAGATAGACACATATAATATAACAATCAAATGGCCCAGACAATTTCTGAACACAAGAAAGATCACAAAAAATGTAAAATTGCAAAATTAATCATGAACTATCACCAGCCAACCAACCAACCAACCAACCAACCAACCAACCAACCAACCAACCAACCAACCAACCAACCAACCAACCAACCAACCAATAACCAATGGCATCTATAAAATGATCAAAGTTCCAAAACCATCCAAAAAGTAAAACAACATGATCACCAACCCAGAAATGTACCTTTTGCAATGACCCCGACCATCTATTATAAATCAAAGGAAAACCTTTTAAAACATCAAGATTTCCGAGGGTGGTTTGAAAGGGACACGCAAACGCTGATCCTTTGATCTGCCTGGGCAAAACCTGTGCAAAAGGTAGGTTGACGCTATGGATTTTATAGACCCTGCCTCTCTCCGCCTATGCAAAACATGCTGGTTGAGGTAGTGCAAACTATGAGCGATCTTCTATGAAATGAGCGCCTGACCCCCAGAAACGGGATGGATAAAACGTTTTATCGGGGCCTCAACCCCCACCATTTTATGCGTGGGTATTGTAAGGGGTATGTATTTTCCACGTTTTTTGGCATCGATGACGTTTCGTGCTGAGCAATGTGTCCCATGTTGTGCTATACCATGTTGTCGCTATATTGGCCCAACTTGGTAGGAAGCTGCCGCCAAAGGGCCCCAAGTTGCGCAAAGTTGCGCATGACCTGGATGTCCAGGTGCATTGCATGGTTTCAACTAACTTGGTGTCCGTCTGGATCCATCTTGACCCAACTTCAGCTAAACATGACCCATTGGCTCCAACTTGGGCTCCAGTGGGTCCAAGATAACGCAACGTGCCCGCAAGTCGGGCCAAGTATCCCCTTGCTCATTCAGGGTGCACGTGCTGACAGGTGATTTTGTAGAGAAAAGGGGTCTACAGAATACAGGTCCATGCAACAGAGTGCCCCCAGGTGTACTACAAAATGGAAGTCTGTGGAACCCAAAGCGCAGTCGAGGGCTGAGGTCACAGCAATTTTCTGGAATGTGGATAAGTCGCTTGCGGAAAAGTCGCCGCGACCCGGTCACAGCAGGGTCACAGCAATCCATCAAAACACAAGGGAATTTGTCTTCACCTGAAGGATACAAAGTACTGGTATACTGAACGCTAGAGCCCCCACCCCTCGCACTGCAGACGACTATTCTGCACTACCCAGCACTACGTGGCATTGCAAAACAATCATTCTGCAATACCCCCAAACGCAGAAATCCTTGCAAGTTTTGTGTTTTTATCTAAATTACCATGGCACACTGTCGCAAAGTGGGTCCTTGCAAAAGTCCTTGCAAGTGGTTTTCCCTATTGGCACACCTAGAATATCCAGCACCCTATTGAAGTATAGTTTGAATATGCGTTTTTCAATAGATGTAGCCAATCCGCTTCTTACCCTCCAGCTGCGTGACGAAACCATTTTCCCTACAGCAGCTCAAGATATGATATGATATGTAATAGTTTCTGCAAATAAAGCATCAAATTCCTCAGTTGCTTCTGCCTCAACCAACAAGCCTCTTATAGTAGAACTGCGCCCCCAAATGGGTGTTGAATGAAGGTTCCCGAACGAGGTCAAAAACGAGGTCCGAACGAGGTCAGAAAATAGCTTTGGAAACCCTCAGCTCCCAAAGGCACTTGTACACTAACATGCTGCTATGTTACAGGAGAAGATGGNAACGAGGTCCGAACGAGGTCAGAAAATAGCTTTGGAAACCCTCAGCTCCCAAAGGCACTTGTACACTAACATGCTGCTATGTTACAGGAGAAGATGGGGGAAAGAAGTGACAGTGAGAAAGCAAGATAAGGAGATAGAAGAAGAGAAAATGGGGCCAAGACAAAGAAAGAAGAACAAATATAAATAAGAGAGAGAGAGAGAGAACAAAGAAGAAAAACATGAAGAACAACAAGGGAAAAGCAAAGAACGCAAATGAAAAAAAATGCTGGAGATAAAACCGAACGACCCCCCGAACGACCCCTGATTCATGAGTGTTAAAAACGCAGGACACAGCGCCGTCACTGACTATAAAATGAAGTGCTCAACTCCCTGCGCCACCACACCCCTTCTTCATCCCAAACCATCAAGTAAACAAAGATGAACCTCCCTTCCACCCAAAAGACGCATCCCAAACCATCAGGTAAACAACCTCCCTCCCATCCAAAAGATGTATGTAGGAGGCATGACCATAAGGACGTTTCCCCCCATGTAAGCTAAACATGCTAAACTAAACAATCTCACCATATAATATAGTTATCCAAGAATTCAACGGAAATACATGGCTTTTACCCACAAAAAACCTCAAAACGGTTCAGAAAACCATTGCAAGTCTCATAGGCACAGCCAAAATCGCTACGACCCCCCTGAGGAGCTTCGCCCAATGGTATGAAGGCAAAACCAAAAAATCGCTACGACTTTGACCCTTGACGGTAGGTGTTCACTACAAAATGGAAAACCGGAATCGTTAAAAACGATCAAATGAAGGCTTTCTACAAAATCGATTGGAAAAATAGTTGCCCCTCTCCAGTGTCATTTTTGCACAAGACAGCTATTCTGGGAAATGATCAAAGTTGTATTTTGTACAGAAACCGTCAGAAATAAGCTACAAATAAGGAATTTTATTCACAAAAAAAGGACAAATAAGGAAATTCCATCGGTGCCAGAGTAAAGGATCAATTCCATAGTGCAAAAATTCAGAAAACCCGTGTAAAAATGAAGAAAATCAGCTCTTGAGTCTAGGGGTCCGAAATCTCTAAGAAGAAAGGTTTCTTTTCTTTTGGATTTGAAATGGTCCGTGGAGTCCCTGCAGGTTTCAAAACCAATATTCGAATCAATTTTAAGTTCAAACTTGAAACTCTTAAAACATGATTCACTGAAGGTTTTAAACAATTTTTTGGAAACAATTTATGAATACAAATCTTGATTATTTTGCACCTTTTCATGTTTCGCATTTTGTAGCAATTTTCCTGGGGTCCCCCTTGATTCCCGTTGTGGTTCCCTATTGTGTTTCCCCGTTAGGCTTCCCAGTTAGGCTTCCCCGCTGTGTGTCCCACTGGTGAAGAGGCGCCCTTAGCTCCCCCTTATATATAACTCATACCAAATCTATGCTGCATGCGGGTCAGCAGCCCATTCTTTTCTATATACTTGGCTTTGTTTTCTCTACGTCTACAAAAAAACCAAGCATGGCACACATTCGACATCACCTCTACAAAATAGAAGCCCATCCAATCTACTCCAATGAAAGCACGACCCAAAAATGCACAAAATGCCATCTACAAAAAAAAACTCCCAGCAAACTGGGATTCTATAAAATGAAACTCCAAGGTTTTTTACGACGCCCAGTCTTGTATTTGTAGAAAAAGTTGGGGTTTGAAGTGGTGACCCTGCACTGGTTCGAGAGGTGTTCCCACCTCTTTGCTTTGTAGAGGAAATGTGCAGGGGGATGGCCAAGTTGGGCCCCTTTTGGGAGCAACCGGGCCCAAGCTGGGCCCAACCCGGGCCAATTTTTGCAGGCTCAATGCGACATGCTGAAAACGTCCATTCTTACTGCTGTTTCCAACGTTTTTTGGCTTTGATGGTGGCTCATGCAAGGCCATGTTCCCCACATTGCTTCGGCGCCAGATGCCCCCACACAAGACCAAGTTGCGCACGTTAAGCCCAACTTGCGTCCAAATGTGCCCAAGTTGTGCCATGTTGGAGCAAATTTGGGCTAATGGGGTCAAGTTGGGCCCAAGTTGGAGCCAACTGGCCCGAGTTCGGCGCAAGTTAGGCCCAGTCGGCTTTTGTTGGGCCACGTAGGCCCGCTCCGCGCTCCCTTCCTCTCTGTCCTATTCTCTGGGCGCAGGCGGTTCTCGTCGCGAAGCGACTCGAATAACCCCCACAAATACATTATATCAGAAAATTGTCATGCGCTATCAAGCACACGCACGTGGAAGGTACGGCAAGGATGCGAGGGATCGGCTTCGGCAACAAGCCATGTCATTGTTCTTTTTGCAAGCCCAAACTGTTTTGGTCCAACACATGCCGTGAAAATCCTTGTGATCCTTTCTATCTGATCCCGCTTTAAGACTCGCTGCAGTCACGAAGTCGCAAAAGTTCATCTTGACTGTTAGCGTTTGTGCCCTCAGACAGAAAACACGATATGCCAAGGGAGCGCGGCGTTCCTGAATAAAGAATGGGAAGGGAAAACCGAGAAAAGCGAGGGAAACTTTGACAACGACAAATTCCGAAAACCATCAACAGAAAAGACATGAACTGCATGAAATGCTTTTCTCAGCCTTTCCGCCGCTCACCCCAGATGCCTCAGCAATGTCCATGGAGGGAAGCGGGAAAACCCAAAGCACTTAGACTTAGAAGTCTTCCAAGTTGTGTTTGGAGATATGTGGAGATGTCTGGGGTAGTTCCTTGTAGCCAATACTCTTCCTTGCTTCCATTCCTGCCCTCCAAGGCTGGGAGAGCCCCGTCTAATCTAACACCATGCACATTGGTGAAATATTCATCCAGTGGTCAGATCAGAACCTGTCAGAACGATATTACATCAGAACCTATCAGAACTATAATATGGGCCAAGGCACACTTGACATCAGTAGCAGCTTGCGGCATGTGCACGTCAAACTCTGGTCATTGTTGGAGCACAGAGTTGAAAATGTTCTATTCCTTCAAACCTGGACGATCTTTCATCTGGAATGACCGTGGAAGAATCACTTGTATACATCTTCTACTACCTGTATGATACAAACAATCGCGAGACCGCAAGTATTGAACGGATGACACAGAACTGATCCCAGGATTATGTACTTGTTCAATGTCAGCCCAGTCTTGCTTGCTAGAGGCCAAAGCTCCTAGGAGAAAATGGCCGGTAGTGACAATTTCTGAATACTGCCCGGGCTATTTGCTTTATATAGGAAAGCCACTCACTGTGAACTCTTGAAGCTGCAGAGTAGGACATGCTGAAGCAGGATACATTTGAAGCAACCATTGCACATTCATCTTGCGGAAGACTTTACATACATTGTGCAGTCACAACACTAAGGCAGAAAGGCTTCACTTCACAAGCCAGTGCGAGCAGGAAAAAATTGACCGATACATCGTGCACAGCGCTGCTACAAATCCAAGTCTGCGCGCGCATACAGTAGGAAGCAACGAGGTCGGCCTCAAAAATTATCCCGGCAAGAGACCCCAAACAGTGTGGAGGTGTGAGGATAATGTGTGATAAAGTATGATAATGCATGATAATGTATGACAATGTATGATAATGTATGATAATGTAATAATCTATGCTAGCTAATGTTGAGGATGAGGATGAGGTGCCGGAGGATCACGTTGAGGTTGATGAGGTGGAGGATGATGATGTTGAGGATGATGATGTTGAGGATGAGGGTGAGGAAGATGAGGTGGAGGATGATGACGGTGTCCTGGCAAAATCTCTCCACAAGGTGTCTTTGAAAAGTCTTTTGGCAAGATCTCTTTATGAGATCTCTGTAGAAGTTCTCTAAAACAACTCTCTTGGCAAGATCTATGTCAGAGACCTCTTGGCAAGATTCCTTGAACAAATCTCTATGCGTCGCTGTACAGGATCTCCACAAGAAGTGTCCTGGCAAGACCTCTGTACAGCATCTCTATAAGAGGTCTCTTGGCACGATCTCTTAATGAGATCTCTGTAGAAGCTCTCTATAGGAGCTCTCCTGGCAAGATCTATGCAACGGACTTCTTGGCAAGATCTCTGTAGAAGATCTCTATAAGAGGTCTTTTTGCAAGATCTCTGCACAAGCTCTCTATAAGAGGTCTTTTGGCAAGATCTCTGTACAAGCTCTCTGTAATCTCAGGGTCCGATTAATAAAACCCCCTCAATAATATAAAATTTTCGGGCTGACCTCGATTTTTTGTTGTATTCGTTTTCAATTGCGCCCTTTTACTTTTAGTATTCGGTCCTGTCGTTGGTCATGAAAAACCTCCCACAATAATATAAAAAAATCGGGCCGGTCAATTTTTTTTCGGCATTGTTTTTCAATTGCGCCCTTTTACTTTTAGTTTGCGGAACCGCTTTTACACTAAAACCTCCATTCGCACGGGTTCCTTTTCCTTTCCCTTTCCTTTCCATTTCCTCTTCCTTTCCTTTTCCTCTTCCTTTCCTCTTCCTTTCCTTTTTCTGTCCTCTTCCTTTCCTCTTCATTTCCTTTTCCTTCCTCTTCCTTTCATCTTCCTTTCCGTTTCCTTTCCTTTTTCTCTCCTTTCCTCTTCCTTTATGTCCTAGTCATTTCCCAAATCCAAGGATTGACAAGGCCCCCAAACAGGTGTTTGAAACCACTNCTTTTTCTCTCCTTTCCTCTTCCTTTATGTCCTAGTCATTTCCCAAATCCAAGGATTGACAAGGCCCCCAAACAGGTGTTTGAAACCACTTTGAAACCAGTTTGAAACCTTAGAAAGCAGCAATCGGAGAGCATCCATCCATCCATTACCCATCAGAGCACCATTTGGAACCTTTCAAACCTGTTTCTAACGCCTTTTCGAGGTCAGGGTATATTTACAAACACCGCCCCACAGATAGATGCGCTCCAAGTCCTGCTTTCTAAGGTTTCAAACTGGTTTCAAAGTGGTTTCAAAATGGTTTCAAACANGCGCTCCAAGTCCTGCTTTCTAAGGTTTCAAACTGGTTTCAAAGTGGTTTCAAAATGGTTTCAAACACCTGTTTGGCAGCCTTGTCAATCCTTGGATTTGGGAAATGACTAGGACGTTGGGACACCTGTCAAGGGCTGGAACTTCAAGTTTTCCACGGTTTTTTGAAGGTTGTTTCTTTACGGACGTGGGGTTTCAAGTTTCCTTTCCTTTCTTTTTCCTTTCCTTTCCTCTTCCTTTCCTTTCGTCTCCCTCTTCCTTTTCCTTTCTTCTTCCTTGAAGCATGAATTTAGTACAATTTACTTATGAACCATGTTGAGACATTGGTTTTTGCACTTAGAGCCAATGAATTTGCACTTACAGCCAATGAAACAAGTTTCTCACATGTTGCATTGGCTGTAAGTGCAAATTCATTGGCTCTAAGTGCAAAAACCAATGTCTCAACATGGTTCATAAGTAAATTGTACTAAATTCATGTTTCAAGGAAGTGGTACGTACTGAGTTGAACATCGCGCATTGTTGTTTTTCCGCTTAGAGCCAATGAATTTGCACTTACAGCCAATGAAACATGTGAGAAACTTGTTTCATTGGCTGTAAGTGCAAGTTCATTGGCTCTAAGTGCAAAAACCAATGTCTCAACATGGTTCATAGGTAAATTGTACTAAATTCATGCTTCAAGGAAGAAGAAAGGAAAAGGAAGAGGGAGACAAAAGGAAAGGAAGAGGAAAGGAAAGGAAAAAGAAAGGAAGGGAAAACTTGAAACCCTACGTCAAGGAACAACCTTCAAAAAACCGTGGAAAACTTGAAGTTCCAGCCCTTGACAGGTGTCCCAATGTCCTAGTCATTTCCCAAATCCAAGGATTGACAAGGCTGCCAAACAGGTGTTTGAAACCACTTTGAAACCAGTTTGAAACCTTGGAAAGCGGCACTTGGAGAGCATCCCATCCATCCATCCTTTCCAAAGTGGTCCTTTTTCAGGGTTTCAATCTGGTTTCAAAACGGTTTCAAAGACATTTTTGGGACCTTATCAGTCAAGGTTCCATGCACATATTCTTCAACAACATCTTTTTTNCAATCTGGTTTCAAAACGGTTTCAAAGACATTTTTGGGACCTTATCAGTCAAGGTTCCATGCACATATTCTTCAACAACATCTTTTTTTACAAAGGAAGGGGAAAGGAAAGAAAAAGGAAAGGAGAAGGAAAGGAAGAGGAAAGGAAGAGGAAAGGAAAAGGAAAAGAAGAGGAAAGGACAAGGAAAGGAAAAGGAAGAGAAGAGGAAAGGGAAGAAAAAAAAAGGAAAAGGAAACTGCATGCAAATGGAGGTTTTAGTCTAAAAGCGTGTGCCGCAGACTAAAAGTAACGGGGCGCAATTGAAAACCAATGGCCAGTTGAACCGTGAAGTGGCCAGTTTACCTGAAGTTTCCGTGAGAGCAAGCACCGGCTATTTCAAACCTGTTTGAAACTTGTTTGAAACCGGAAACCCTTATTGCGAGGGAAGTCCATATTATTGCAGGGGGGATTAAGAGCTTTGTTGGCATGTGTTGGCAAGATCTCTGTAAGAGACCTCTTGGCAAGATCTCTGTACAAGGTGTCTATAGTCTATAAGAGCTCTCTGTACAAGACCTCTAAAAGAGGTCTCCGTGGCAAGTTCTCTTTGCATGCTCTCTATGAAGGACTTCCTTTTCAAGATCTCTGCGCAACATCTCCTTGACTGTCAAAATGAGCACCGCGCCACAACGAGAGCCATCTGCCAGGCCCAAAGTGCTGAGATGGTTGCACGAGCGATCTCAGAATGAGCACCGCGCCAAAACGAGAGCCATCTGACAGGCCCAAAGTGGCGTTTACAGGCAAGAGCTCTTACACCAAGAAGTCTTTACAAAGAGGAGCTTTTGCACAGAGCAGCTTTTACACCGAGGACAGAACACTTGTTTGTTTATCCGCCGACCCCGGCCTTGGCCAAGGCAGGGGCTTTGCCTGGGACCACCGGAGGTGTGGAACTTGGCTCTTTCGTCCTTGCCATGGCAACAATCTTGCCACATCAATATCCTTTTCTTGCCGTTCAAGCCTGCCG
>BGPT01001476.1:126152-151581 GCA_003297045.1 Symbiodinium sp. clade C Y103
CGTTCCAAACGCTCCAAAGGCCGTTTGCCAGCCTTCAAACGGTCCAAGCCCTCCAAAGGCCCCCCCAACTCTGCAGGCAAAGGCATCAAAGCCACATCATTAGCTTGCTGTTGCCGTTCAAGCCTGCCGTCTGCGCTCCAAAGGCCTTTTTGGCACCCCATCAATAACTTTTTGTTGCCGTTCAAGCCTGCCGTTTGCCTGCCGTTTGCCAGCCTTCAAACCCTCCAAAACCCTCCAAAACCCTCCAAATGCCTTTTTGGCACCCCCAACTCTGCAGGCAAAGGCATCAAAGCCANGCCAGCCTTCAAACCCTCCAAAACCCTCCAAAACCCTCCAAATGCCTTTTTGGCACCCCCAACTCTGCAGGCAAAGGCATCAAAGCCACATCAATAGCTCGTTGTTGCTGTTCAAGCCTGCCGTTTGCCAGCCTTCCAACGTTTTGAACGCTCCAAGAGCCTTTTTGGCACCCCCTCAATAGCTTTTTGTTGCTGTTCAAGCCTGCCGTTTGCCAGCCTTCAAGCGCTCCAAAACCCTCCAAATGCCTTTTTGGCACCCCCAACTCTGCAGGCAAAGGCATCAAAGCCACATCAATAGCTTGTTGTTGCTGTTCAAGCCTGCCGTNTGCCAGCCTTCCAACGTTCCGAACGCTCCAAAGGCCTTTTTGGCACCCCCTCAATAGCTTTTTGTTGCCGTTCAAGCCTGCCGTTTGCCAGCCTTCAAATGCTCCAAAACCCTCCAAATGCTTTTTTGGCACCCCCAACTGTGCAGGCAAAGGCATCAAAGCCACATCAATAGCTTGCGGTTGCTGTTGAAGCCTGCCGTTTGCCACCCTTCCAACGTTCCGAACGCTCCAAAGGCTTTTTTGGCACCCCCTCACAATAGCTTTTTGTTGCTGTTCAAGCCTGCCGTTTGCCAGCCTTCAAACGCTCCAAAACCCTCCAAAACCCTCTAAATGCATTTTTTTGCACCCCCAACTCTGCAGGCAAAGGCATCAAAGCCACATCAATAGCTTGCCGTTGCCGTTCAAGCCTGCCGTTTGCCAGCCTTCCAACGTTCCGAACGCTCCAAAGGCTTTTTTGGCACCCCCTCAATAGCTTTTTGTTGCCGTTCGTTCAAGCCTGCCGTTTGCCAGCCTTCAAACCCTCCAAAACCTTCCAAAACCCTCCACATGCCTTTTTGGCACCCCCAACGCTGTTTTAGCACCCCCAACTCTGCAGGCAAAAGCATCAAAGCCACATCAATAGCTGCGGTTGCTGTTGAAGCCTGCCGTTTGCGCTCCAAACGCCTTTTTGGCACCCCCTCAATAGAGCTTTTTGTTGCTGTTCAAGCCTGCCGTCCTCAATAGCTTTTTGTTGCCGTTCAAGCCTGCCGTTTGCCAGCCTTCAAACCCTCTAAAACCTTCCAAATGCTTTTTGTTGCCGTTCAAGCCTGCCGTCTGCCAGCCTTCAAACCCCCCTCAAAACCCTCCAAATGCCTTTTTGGCACCCCCAACTCTGCAGGCAAAGGCATCAAAGCCATGCACATCAATAGCTTGCGGTTGCTGTTGAAGCCTGCTGTTTGCCAGCCTTCCAACGTTGCGAACGCTCCAAAAGCCTTTTTGGCACCCCCTCAATAGTTTTTTGTTGCTGTTCAAGCCTGCCGTTTGCCAGCCTTCAAACCCCCCAAAACCCTCCAAATGCCTTTTTGGCACCCCCAACTCGGCAGGCAAAGGCATCAAAGCCACATCAATAGCTTGCTTTTTCGTTCAAGCCTGCCGTTTGCGTCCCTTCAATAGCTTGTTGTTGCTGTTGAAGCCTGTCGTTTGCCAGCCTTCAAACCCTCCAAAACCCTCCAAAAGCCTTTTTGGCACCCCCTCAATAGCTTTTTGTGGGGGTCGGCGGCACCAGGGCGTTAGCCCATTCTTTGTAGACCAAGTTCCAAATCGCAATTTCACACCAGTTTTTGCCGTTCGGCCTTCCTTTCGTGCGAAAGGTTGCAATTTTACACCCGTTTTTGCCGCTCGACCTCCATTTCGTGCGAAAGGTTGAATCTGAAGTTGCGAAATCGCAATTTTACACCAATTTTTGCCCCTCGACCTCCATTTCGCGCCAAAGACTTGCATCTGAAGTTGCACAATCGCAATTCTACACAAATTTCGACTTCCATTTCGAGCGAAACGGTTGCATCTGAAGTTGCAAAATTGAGCGATCCGATGCGCACAAAGTGATGAGAGGGTTGCGCCAGCACATGTTAGATTTTCACAAAACATTGCGCGCACCACGAAACATGAAGATTGAAAATGCCAAGAGTAATTACGACGTTTCACCTAGGTCTCAGCAACTTTTTTGTTCAGGTCTACGGAGTACTACGCCTGCCACAAAAAATATCAAAAAATGAGCCTGAGGTCATCTAAGTATTGCGCCTGCCACGCATAATCATCATCATGTCCAAAATCAAATTCGGCGACAGTTTCACAAAACGCGAGTTTCGACCTTTTCAAGACGTCGTCCAAGTTCACCAAATACTGCGCCTGCCAGACGACATGACCTCCGAAAGCCCCTTTCATTTTGCCCACACCTGCCAGCGTTTTAGCAACGTGCAGAGTGTCCCGCGCCTGCCACGCGGATTCTTTTGCATCCATGTCCTGCCACACAAAACGACTTTTCAGATCTCAAAATGTTCCCAAAGTGGCAGGCCTGCCCCACAAGATGGACATAGCTCAAAAAAGGAGCACGGCGCGCTAGTAAAACGACACTTTGGACAAGGCCAACTTCGGGCCGCAATCTTGTGCGAGCCTGCGCAGTCGAAACGCACACGGACATCTCACAGGGGAACTTTTATGCAAGAATTTACAGGAAAAGGGGCCCAGATGGAGCACCCTGATCAACACCGGCCTTTACCCTTACGGTTAGAACCCCTCAGTGTGGACCCACTGTTTGGGGAACAACAATGTTCGATGGTCACTTTTTCAACCGCAAGGTCAAAGTCAGTGCCTAGCACCCTGCACTTCACTGAGCACTGGCAGTCCTGGACCGTGCTTGAGAAAACATCACTAGTGAGAGCAGCTTTGGGAACATGAAGGAAGCTTATGTGGAAACCAAGGTCTCTCCAACAAAAAGGCTGCAAAAGATTATAAAAGCGGCTTGTGCCATCAAGCCAATGTTAGCCAGGTCCTTCCTGCAAATGAAGTTGCACATAGAACAACACCACCAGCCACACTCTGACAGCTCAATACCATTCTTTTTGGTGTGCTCTACGCTGTGCACCTTGCTGAAGTGCTTTCTGTTGGGCTGGAACCAACAGGTCTGTGTTTGGAAAATGGATTGATAATTCAAGGTGCCTGGGCAAAGCATTTCAGCCCCTGGCATGAAATAACCTCTACTCAAACACTACAGAACACTACCATGCATGAAACGCTTTAGTAACTTTAGAGTACATCCAACGCACCATGGCTGCACGGACATCCACATGATTCGATATCTTATTTTCTTCGTGAAGCAAAATGTACCCCTGTCCTTGCCATCAACAAGGGCAGTTCCTTAGCGACTGAATAAACGCCCACGCAAGATGCAGCAAAAGAAGCCAAATTCCTTGCATTGCAGACTTTGTTCATTGCATACTCCCCACACACACATGATTAAATAATAGACATTGCAAACATTCTGGACAGCATATTCAATCTAATGTACAGTAATTTCTTCTGCAGTCATGTGCACCACATACACACCTTGCACGCACACATGGCATCACACGAACACTGGCATAGATATGCGGCATATGGGAATACATACCATGCATATTCATGACAAAGAAAGCAAAGCTAGCAGAACAGTAGATAATATTGCATGAAAATCAAGGCCTTGCACTCTGTGACAGCGCATCATGTTGAAGAGACCTACATTGAATAAGAATAGATAGTGCGGCATAATACTATGCAAACCATATTTATGCACAGTATAGTATACAAACATATCAAAGCATCGGTTAAATGTGTCCAAGCTACATACGAACAATATATTATAGTGGAAGTGCTGAAACATTAAATTACCTCAACTCACACAATTTCATACAGGTGACAACACAGCATGACAAATCATATCAACTCCAATAAATGCGTATCAGAATGCAGCAACATCGATGTTAACCTTTTATGACGACTAGAGACGAAATAATATGAAGATATAATATGAAGATATAGTATGGAGATATTATATGAAGATATATGAAGCACAGGAATGTACAGGACATGCTCTCAAATAAGCATCGAGAAGACTTGTAAGGACGCCGCTTCTTGTTGTCTGAAGACATTGTCGAGCCATCCAGCACAACAGTTGGCTGAGTTGCTACATCCACGTTTGGAGCCTGGGACAAATCAGCGTGACCAGCTGATGACTTGGGTCAGATTTCCAGGACATCTTGTCATCCATTGCAAAATAACACAAAGCGATGCAAAATGACACGCTTTATGACATTATATGACTTAACATACAACATCTATTGACATATTTTGACATCTTTTCATGGCATCTTATTCACACCAGTAAGGTTCGGGGCCTCGTCCTGACCAGGCAAAGCCTGTGCAAGCTGCCTGAAGAGGTTCTTGATGTTGGTGCCCATCTGCAGCAAGACTTGCTTGCAGAAGAACGCCAAGCCTCGCCTAGTTCCTGTAATTCCTGGCTGTCCGGTACCTTCAATACTGTGCCCGCAACAAGGCGAGATTCAGTGGAGGAATTTGTGGTTCATTCTCAGTTTCATCATGGTATACCATCGCTTATTCAAAATACAATCTTAATTAATCCGAGAATTTGTTTTCATCATTTTTCATCTATCTCCGTCTAGCATCACGGGACCCAAGGAATCCTTGGCACTGCAGCCTGGCCTTCGCGCTTGTCTCTATGAACATGACCCCATTTTCCTGCAGTGTCCCAACACGCCACAGAAAATAGAAACTCAAACAAAAGGCATTGCGATCCAGTCAAAGTGTCAAACTCCACTTAATCAAGATCCAGAAAAAAGACGATGTTTGAACTTTGAAAGGGAGATGCAAAATTCAAGCGTCATCCCTTTCTGCATGTTTCTCGTCCTTGGCTTTTTCTTCCCCCTCTTCCGTGGACACTTGCCGTCGGTCTGCTAGGTCAGTCCTGGAGGTGAAATCGCAGTGGAAATCAAATTCAATCCCCAGTCCTAAAACTCCAAGACGCCAGACATGCGCATGTAGATAGCCCGATTGCAGTTTCTTTCATCGCAACCTACTACGCGATGTTTGAAACATGAAGAATGAATGTTGTGGAGAGAAATGTAAGCCGTGACGAGGTCAGTCTTGTTGCCAACGAGAATGATGACAACATCGCTTCCCCTTTCGCTTCTCACATCCTGAAACCAAAGGCTTCAATGAAATTTGAAACCGCAGTTAAAAACGTGTCAAATCACTCCAAAGCATTGCTCGCTGATCACAAAAGCATCAGCACCTCAATCCACTTGGAAGTGTTGAGGAAGGAAGCCCGGTTAGTGATATCGTACACCTGATCCAGGAAAGCAGGCACATCTCCGTAGGTCAGCAAGATTCTGCAAGTCTATAAGCCAAGCAGCATTGAAAGTTCACAAGTTCACAAAGTCATTACAAAGTCTATATATATATATACAGAGTCTGTCAGAGTCTACAGTACTAGTTTGGGTGCAAAATCAAAGAGCCTTCACGCTGACAAGGCCGGGGTCCACAGTGTGTAGCTACAAGATGATACAGGTGTTTCAGATGGTACATTTTGGCAAGATAACACCTACTCCCAGCTGTATCTACAACCTATGAATGTGATTAGATGGTTGTGCATGCATTATTAGGGTCTCTCAAAAACAGTAAGACCGCTCCGAATTCCCTCTCTCTCTCTCTCTCTTAGACTCTTTCTTTGTTTCTTTAATATCATTGCATCACACCCATATTCCATGTTATCTCTGCCTTTTGGATATTCAAATGCACTCCGGGTACACTGCAGTCATCCTCCAAATACACACATGCACCGGCATCTGGGGATCGCGCCACAATTGCACCGGAAGAATCGCGAATGTAGCTTGGGATTAGACTGCGAAAGCGCTCCTTCAATTCTAAGTGACACTTGTCCTACTACGAATTGCATTCTCTTTTCTCTTCCTTTGGCTTGGGCTGCCTGACTTGGTGTTGAAAAATACAGCGACTGGGAAAATTGTATGCAGTCCTGACCCGCAGTGTCCCAGAGTTGAAGCCTCACTGTTCTGTCCTCTCAGCACGGACCGAATATATAGCAATGACAGCAACGACAAAGTCAAGAGAACAACAAAGGCAACAAAAGCAACGCCTTTTTACGGGTTCATGTTGCAACAAAAAAAAGACGTGTCCAAATATCGTACGTCTTGTCCACCAAACTTCCATGCCACTTCCAACATGCTCCATCTTCTGGCTGGATACACATGCCAGTAGACAAAGAAAAGTTGTTGGTGCTGCCTCCAAATACATTGTCTTGCTCAAAAAGTCAATCCCAATGGTCGCCTGCATGTGCGCATATGCAAACAAACCTATGATTCAAATCTTCGTGATTTGTACAAATGCCATAGCTTCTTGACAACAGCGCAGTATCTTTGTTTGGCAAAGCTGCACCAAAACTCAAACGCGCACCCGCGACCTGGTAGTTGTTGTCAAAGGTATCATACATGAATCGCGTGATCACCTGGAACCATCTCCCACAATTGCAATCTCTCACTCAAGGACCATATTTCTCTCACATTGATGTGAAATGCAATGAAATGGGGGGTGTCTGGTCTGAGAAGGCCACAGATGTCTTTCCAACTGCTTGCTCCCCCAGGAACACGAGCTTGTACTGCGGCAGGTGGTACATGTGCCATGCAAGCTATGCCCGATCTGTTTAGCCTCCTATCTTCCCTGAAACTAGAAACATCAAGAAAAAGTATGGCAAGTAGTAGCAAGATGTAGCAAGTCATCGAAAGCCTTCTGAATCCCTGTGACTTCCTTCGAAAAAAAAGACAAAAGAACTGAAATTGTCTGAATCCCTGTGCCTTGTTCAGACCGGTGACCCGGGCCATACCTGGATCTGCCATGGCGACCTGCCTTTGGCTAGCTGAGCACAAGACACGGCCAGCTAATTAGCGCTAGCTTCATCTGCCACTTTCTGTCTATGCACCAACTATGTCAAGATAGGTTTCAGGTTCGTGGATTCCAAATGTTATCCACTGAAACATGAAAAAAACTAAAACCAGGACCAGCATACGGATACAGCACCAAACAGATCAAGTGGGTTGAATCACTAACTGGGGCTGGAATTGGGGGACTGTCTGTGCATTCTTCGATAATCTTCCTTGTTATACAATAAGTTTGTACTACCAATGCGCGCGCAACTGGTCATGTTCTCCAGCTGCGCGGGGCAAAAGTTAGTCTACTAGGACCAAAGCAGCTGAAGGCCAGCGGATGCACATGTCTTCACATGTCTTCATATGTCTTCTCTGTCTTCTAATATGTTTTTGTTTTTTCTTTTCTTACGCTTGATCAACACGGCTGGATCTTTGGGACCAGCCAGAGAGGATAGCGCTGCCCCCAGCTGCGTGGGCTATTTTCATCTGTTCTGGAGCATTCCAGACGACCTTCGTCTAGCGTTGCAGCCTCAGAAAGTATGAGGAGAAAGCTCTGGAACAGCAAAGGCGCAGGAAAGATAGCAGGATGAAAAAAGAAAAAGGATGAAGAAAAGATAAAGAATGATGAAGAAGGCGTTGCTGCGCGTGGCTACAGCAGCTAGTCGTCACAGGGACCGCTGTGGATGGTTTGATTTAGAGAAAAATGGCACTTGAGCGAAAGTTGGCGAAAAAGAAACAGTGTTTGACCATGCTAGAGGACTACAGTCTACAGATTTCCATATTCAGAATCCAGCATGGGTTCGCCCAGGGAACGCTTGCAAACCACTGGCAAACAAACTTGGCCACACGGCCGCTCCGCCACACCAAGAACAAGGACCCCAAACGTACAACAGCACTCCGCTCACACCATGACCAAGCAGAGACCCAAAGAACCAAAACTTTTACAGTAGAACAAATCATCCAAAGCAATTGACATTGACAGGAATTCCCAGTATAGTGGGGCAGAATGGTGCAGAATGATTGGGTGTTCCGTGTGCCCAGCAAACCCTGTGGCTGCACACGTCACACATGAGTAAATGTCAAGCTTACCAAGACAGCACATGCACTACTGCTCTGGCGCCCAGCAGGGCCGGAGGATGGGGGAGTTGGTCCACAAGCCATGTCCCCATTGATTCCCGGTTCCTCCGCCCATGCTAGAGTCTCACCTAGTGTTGTTTTGCCTCAAGCTCCAAACACCTGTGTTTCTCTTCCCTACATTTAGCCCACATCGACCTTCAGGATTGCTTGGCAGTCCCATCACATTCATGAGTACATTCGGAAGTCAGCATTTAGGGCAATGACATCTGCCTCCAAGCAAATGCTAGTTTGGAATGGAACCCTCCTGTTCCACATGCAAGATATTTCTGGATTGTGGTTTTCTTCTATGGGTCAGGAGACAACTTTCTCACAAGACAAAGCACAATTTTCTCATGGTGTTTATCGTTTCTCACGGTATCAACAAGAAAAATATGTTGCTATAAAGCAAACGAACTCAAGAGGAATCAAAGGAAAAATTAAGGATCACAACAGTCGCGGATGTGCTTTTCCAACTGGAACCCTGCATACTCATGCCTTCTGTATCTTGGGAGCTGAACGGAAAGGGGATACAACATGTTGTATATATATATATACATATATATATATACATACACACATGTGTGTATATAATTAGGTATGAAAAAGTATTGATGGCATGGAAAACAAACATTGTTGGCGTCCAAAAAAAATTGACCAGAATGGCAGCTAGGAAGTAGGGAACGAAGGAAGAAAAGAGAAAAAATCAAGGGGAAGAAATGAAATGAAGAAAAGAAAAAAAAACAGTCCTTAAGTACAAGTAGTCCTAGCCCTCACACTTTCCTGCACTCAATGATTGCTCACATAAATCCGCTGTGAGCTCTTTGAAGAAGTTAGCAATGTCCAAAGGTTTGATCTGTGTGCATGTTGTTCCCTACAAAGGCTAGCTAGCAGCAGATAGCAGCTAGTTTTGCGTTCACACGTGATGTTGTATGTTGATTAGTGGGATGGTCATGAATTAGGGACAATTTTCCAAGAAATGTTCTAGAGCTATGCATTGATGGCATGGTTGTGAATTGTGGCAGGATTTCTTCCCGAACCCAATTTTTGCAGGAGGAAAAAAATTGAGGTCCTGGAAAAAAAACAACTCTAGAGTGCTCAAAAACAAGAACAGCAGAAGTCCCCAAAGATCCTCAGAGTGCCAAGCTTCCCAAAAAAAAATCCCAAGCCAAATCAAAAAACAGCACCCACACAGTTTTTCAAGGAGCTAGTCCATGAACCTCGCAGATTATCAGTAGTGGGTTTGTTGCCATAGTCGCAAGGATTTTCCTGAGGATCCTTTTTGAATCCACTAAATCCAAGATTGCTTTATTGGAGCTGACTCTTAGTCAGCGCCACTCCCAAAGAATCCCTTGAATGCCAAGGTTTCCAAAGAAGAAGAAGAAGAAGAAGAAGCAGCAGGAGGAGGAGGAGGACAAAGGGAAAGCAAGCCAAACAAATGGAAAAAAAAAACGCAGAACGGAAATCGGAAAGGAAGCAGGAAAGAGAAGGAAACAAAGGGAGGAAGAAAACCTTTTCTTAGATTCTGGAGTTGCGTTTCCTTCTTATAAAGGAAAGTAAATTGAAAGTAGATTCAAATGAATTGAAATCCTTGCTGTCCTTACTAATCCTCAGGAATTTTCTTGATGTAAAGGAAAATGAATTGAAAGTAGACTCAAATGAATTGAAACCCTTACTTTCCTTACTTATCCCTAGGATTTTCCTTAAAGTAAAGGAACATGAATTGAAAGTAGATTCAATTGAATTGAAATCCTTATC
Organism: Symbiodinium sp. clade C Y103; assembly: GCA_003297045.1. NCBI lineage: Eukaryota > Dinophyceae > Suessiales > Symbiodiniaceae > Cladocopium > Cladocopium sp. clade C. Next base: position 136,119 of record BGPT01001476.1, read on the forward strand.
TAGATCCATGATTGAGGAATTGATGAGGGGTTTCCAGCTGAGTGTCCCCACTATTCATCCCCTAGGGGGGGGTTGGTGGGTCACCCTGTCCCACTGATCAACATACAACATTACAACGATTTCACCCAGAACTCCTGGATGCCTAACGCCTTACTCATCTTGTTCAAATGGTATCAACCAAAAATGCAGTCCTCCGACTCGACTTCTTCACGGCTGAGGGCCGGTCTAAATAGGCCGCATCAATCCTGACCCGATAGTGTTTGACTGCACCATTGCACCGCTTGATTCGTCTTGCACCGGCCTTCTGCAAAAGCCAGTCTGGCACCTCAGTACAGGTGGCAGCGACAAGGGGAAGAAAAGTGTCGGATCGTGTCAGTGTCAGCCAGTGTCAGCATGTCAGTGGTGACGATAAAGTGCAACAGTCTGCCCCACAAATCCAAGCAATAGCTTCTTCTGAGGCGGTATCCCAGCCCTCTCTCTGGCCAATAACTTGCGGATTCACTCTCGCAACCCAGGTCCAGCCAGACCTTTGCAAACCCCTCCGATAGTTTTGAACACATGGAGTCGTTTACGCACCAAGGAAACTTTGCGGCACATGGCGTTCCTTTTACGAGTTCTTTCACAATGAGCAAAAACCGAAGCCGCATGAACCATCACCCAAAAAAAACAGCTACGGTTGGCCCGAGTCATGGCTCTGTCACAATCCAAGTGCCCGAGTTGCAAACGGATCCCTCTGTTTGACAAACACATGCTCCCCTTCTTTCACAGAAAGCTGTGAAGAATCTGGAGCTGTAAAGTCCCTTTCAACCTGCAAACCGCAGGAATATTCCCGGGCAAGGGACAATGGCTTTTGATTTGCTACAGGTTTTTTTTTCTCTATTTCGCAGCAATCTGCAACAACAGAGGAAGCATGGTCTTGGGGGCTCAACGGTTTTTATGTAATGCGGCGCATCTATGAACATCTTTTGATCAGCAGGCACCCCTTAAAGAGGATGAGGCATGCTCTATGCTCCGTGACTAGTTCAAGTCTGGAAGAGTGCAGTAACCAACGCAAAACCTAACCAAGCACAACAGTCACAAACAAAGCACTTAGACCAAAGTGACAGTTGCATCTGTTGAGGCTTTCAAGTTCCAAAGCAAGCAGACATACTTGTTCGGACTACCAGTAGCACCGCACAAGGCAGCGGCGGAAGTTTCAAAGTGAGCACTAGGGCGTCTTGAAGCCGAATGGCTAGTTGATATGAACAAGCTTCTGTGCAAATGCAATCACATGCTACAGCTTTCGGTCAGTGTGCACAACTGTTTGTCAGCACCCTGAAAATTTTGCTGACCGAAAGCTCTACCTTCTATTATACCCTACTCTCTGCCGGTCTTCCAACCTTGCGCCTAATGTCACCGCCTCTTCAGTGATACCAAACTTTCCAGTCTCCAAGAGTCGTAATAGAGGTTCAAGTCTTCCTTGCTTCTTCGTCAAGCAATCCGCTATCATATGCATGTGATCTATCCACCTCACCTTTCCTTGCAACTCACCTAACTCCTCTCTCAACATCTGCACATCTAATGCCGTTCGCCTGTCTGCTCCTCCACCTGTCTCATTCGCCAGAAGGTCGTACAAGGATTTTGCATCTACTATCGCCAGCGCATTCTCAACCCTTTCTGAAGCTTCCTCTTTCGTGAAGGCTGAGTAGCCCAGCTTGTGCACATGTCGACGCCAGTTTCGCAGCTGAAATTCAGGGTCAGTCAGCTCTGAATACATCACCATCATCCAGAGCAAATCTCCTACTCCACGCGCCAAACTTTGCGTCTCAGCTGCCAGCGTGCTGCCCACTGTACGGTGAAGCTTTCCGCTCTTCCAGTGTAGCAAATTGCAAACAGCTTGCTTCCCTTGAAGCATCTCCTCATCAAACGTCAAAAGCATGTGCCCACCTTGAGTCTTTCCTCCTCTGGCATTCGCCCATGAAGCATCAGACACCACGCCCCACTTCATTCTGTGCTCTGGGATGGCCTGTATCTTCAAGGCCAAATCAGAGTGCTCCTTCACTCTGCTGACCACCTTGTTGGGCTCAGCAATGTCTGAAACGTGCATCTCCATCAGCATCGATGAAAACATAGATGCTGCAGCTGCGGCATCAGGCCTTCCTTCTCGTCCAGCCCAGTTGAGAGACCCACAAACCTTTCGCACAAGGCCTACCTCCTCATCGGTAAGCTTCTCTTGCTTCTGCTTGAGTCTCTTTGGGTCTAAGATGACCTTTTCCAAACGCTCTTCCACAAAGGCCTTCATGTCGACCAGAATGGTGTCGCCTTGACGCCTCAATCGACGTCCATTGAAGTTGACTCCTTTCTCGTCCAACGGCTCGACCTTTCCAAAAGTAAAACGGTTTTGAAGCTGCGCCATCTTCTCCTGATGAACTTTGCCGCCAAACATCAGCAGATCATCGATCTCTACTGCAACCATGCCTAGCAAACTCGCCTGACCATTCTGCTCAGGGTCTACGCCATGAAGGAGATATGTGCAGGGATCCATTGAAGATTGACGGTAGCCCAAGACATCCACCAAAAAGGAAACCAAGGTCTTTCTCCAATGCATAGGAGCATCGCATAAACCATAGCATCCCAAAATGATCTCTGCAAGCTGACCTTCCTCCAGACCTGGCATACTTCCACCCACAGCACGGCAGTAAAGTTTGCCACCTTTCCGCACAAGTGGAAGACTTTGGGTAAACGCTGATTTCAGGTCTCCGATCACTCCACCAAACTTCTTGTTGACGGCCGCTTGGATCAGAACTTGAAGATTGGATGTAGTGACAGTTGGGGCAAACCGCGCCAAATCAGCTATGTCCGGATCCTTGTCTCCTCGGATACAAAATCTGGACTTCTTTGTCCGTGGCGCTCCTGGAGCGTCACCAGGCTTGTATCTCCGGACCATACGGCTGGGAAGGATGCGGTCCAACTTTCCTTCCTTCTCCAAGTCTCTTCGCACAGCTTCTGACTCCTCCAAGCTGAGGACTCTGAGTGCGCCACTATCAACAATCTTCTGAAATTCTTTGGTGTCCTCCTCAATCCATTCTGGCCACTCCTCAGCGCTGATCTCGTGAGGAAACACTTCTCCCTCACCTCTTTTCTTGGTGAGGAATCCCTGGCCCTGTGCCAGGAAATGAGCATCCACCTTGAATTCTGTAACGCCTTTCCACCAACTCAAACGCTCCTCCTTCTTGGAAAACGGGGACCACTCGTCCTGAATCTCCTCTGACTTTCCTAGGCCAAAAACACGCCTGGTGCATCGCCCCTTCTTCAAGGCTCTCAAAGGTATAGGACTGTGGTCTGCTGTCATGGGATTGAAGAGCGCCTTGCGCCAATGCACATGGTGCCTCTGCAGCACCTGCTTGTGGCTGTCATAGACCCAATAGTCATGGGTCGGCTCCTCAACTGATTCAGCCTCCTCATCGTCTCCCAAAAAGAAAACCTCAGCTACATAAGGTGCCGTGGCTCGCCATCGATGCATGGCTGACCGTGCACTCTCTCTGGCTCGTCCATAGGTCATAGGAACTCCGTCCAAATTGGCATTGGCCGCAACTGAATTGGCCATTCCTTCAATTGCTGTCTCTTGCGCCTGCTCATCAAAGGCGCTCTGCTCATCTGCAACGGTGGGTTCTATCACCCCCGCTTCCTCATCTGGTTCAAGGACTGTGTTCTGAGATGCTCGCCTCTCGTCTAAACGTGGCACAACTCTCCTCTCAGGGTCTGCCTCGTCTGGATCTGGTCTAAAGAGTTCTCTAAACTCTTCATCCACTGCAACATCGCTGTGGTCAAACACTTCTCCACCTTCAGCCTCTGGGGCAAATGATGGACTGTAGCCCTCATCCGCAATCTCATCCTCAAAACGCACTCTGGGCCTTCCACGCTCTTCGCCCTCTTGATCGACTTCATTCTCCTCTTGAAGCTCCTCTGCATCTGCTGTAACATCTCTAAACCCTGCATGCCTGGAACTTCTCTTCAAACGTTCTTGCATCTCGCTGAAGTCCTCCGCCACAACTTCCACTCCAAGTTTCTCAACTGTAGTGGCTTCACGCACTTGCTCTGTTGCAGCTTTCCAAAGTTCTCCAAACATGTTGATCCAAACGATTGAGCCCTCCATCGCCAGAACATGGCCTGGTCCGATCCATGTGGGACGTCTTCCCATTCCGGGCCCCTTCTCTGCCCTTTCTGCACCATGGATCTTCTTCTTCTTTCTCAAAGCCCTGAAAACGAAAACCACAAAACACGTTGGGCCCTTGTTCTTGCACGCAAGGATTTTGCTGCTGCTTCTTTGCTGGCCAGTTTCACAAAAGCATCCTGGGCAACTTGGCGAAGTTCGAGAGTCCGATCGAACTCATCTGAGGTGTGCTGCATCTGAAGTGCCGGATCTAAAAGCTCGTCACTCATCAAGGAACCCGGCAAGCGAGGCCACTGCCCAATCTGTCTCTGGACAGGACTATACCCTGACCGATTCATAAAACGGTTCTTGGCTGCCTCGCACTCATACAGCAGCTGCTTCAACTCGCCATTGGTGGAGAGTGATGTTGAGGCTCTGGCTTTCTCAATCATCGTCTTCATCAAACCACCATGGCGTTCCACCTTCCCTTGCTGCCAAGGGGATCTTGAAGCTGCTCTGAACACCAGAGTTCCAAAATTGGCACACCACTGAGTGAACTCACCTCGAAACTCAAGGCCCTCATCCAATGACACATACTGTGGCATGCCGAAGGTGCGGCCCCAAGTGCGCCAAAAAGCTGCCCAAACAGTGTGTGGCGACTTGTCCTCCAAAACCTCAATCATCTGGTAGTTGGTGCCAAGATCAACAACGTTGAGGATCGGAAAGGACTTCTGATTCATGGTGTCAGGGATGTAGAACAGATCTTTCCCAACGGCAACTCCCGGCTTGTAACACTTCGGAACTACAGCCGGTCTGGGCGCCTTTGGCAAGGCATGACTCTCGCATGTTGCACAACGAAACTCACGTGAAAACCACCGGACTATCTCCTCTCTGACTCGCCCGGCACGAAGAAAACGTATAAAACTCTCTCTGGATGGGTGACCCAAATTAACATGCATCTTGGCAATCTTTGCCTTATCCTCCTCTGAAACTGCCGCTGCAGGGCGAGAGAATCTCTCCCTCTCGCCTTCAAACACCCGGACCTCTTCCGGGTTTCTTGGAACTTCATCATCATCAGAATCTTGATCCTCATCTTCAACCCCATTTTCCACTGCAAACGTTTCAATGGTCACTTCTGTCTCTTTCGGCTTTTGTGGACTGCCGAACTTCCACCTCAAGTGACGCTTCAAACCGCGAACAACTGCCTTGCACAATTGCGGTGGATAAATGGCGGCTTTGGCTGCCTTTCCATGAATGAGAGGTTCATGAGGATGATCACCACTGCAACGCCTTTGAAGTTCCATGGCAATGTGCCATGAGTTGGTGACCCATTGAGTAGCCTTTTTGTTCAACTCCTCATGTACTCGCATGCCATACATGCACATATCACTCACACAAACATAGATCCCATCCAACGACAACAAACGCTGAAGAGGAGGTTCATCCCATGCTTTGGAAGGACGGGGATGTTCGAAAAGGAAAACCTTGCCACGCTGATGCTGCCACAACGCGACATCACTTGCCGTCTCCAAGTGCTCCATCCCTTCTCCAATCAAAACGACAGCCTTGTCAAAATCCATCCTCGGCAGATTCCACTCCTGCAAAGGGCTAAATGCCGTGCAGGGAGGAGTATTGACCACCAACTCCGGGTCATCTTCCTCAAGCTCACGCCACATACGCTGAACATCGCCACGATCAAGCAGATCATAGCCAGTTTGAAGATCATAAGACCCTCCTGCCGACAAACCTTGCTTCTTAGCTTCTGCTGCAATCCGTGGAGGGCTAAATACCTCCGCCACATCCACAGAAAAACATGCATTGGCTTGGCAAGCTCTCCTCAGCTTTGTCTTCTGACTCTTCGCCAGTGCAACCTCATTCAAATCATCCTCCAACCACTCTTCCGCCTGAGCCTTTGCAGTCAAACCAACCCGCACGACACACTCATCTTCATATTGTAGGTCTTCATAGTCTTGAATCAAAAAGTGTTGTGCATCCTGCATCACATAGACCTCTTTTGCCTCATAGTATGGTGTGTCTCGCCAACGGGTGACTGCCTCCTGCAAATTGCCACCACGCAGAGTCACCCAGACCTCCGAACTGGAGACTGGGATTTGCCCTGCTTGTTCTCCCTCTTCCTCAGAGACGGCCTCACTCCGGCCGCAGAGCTCCTGCTCGTTGATTCTTGGGAGAGCTCCTGTGTGAGGTGGTTCAACTCCGCCAACTCCGTCTCCTGCTGAAGCCTCCCTTCCGCATACTGCCACATCTCTCCATCGTGGTAGCCTTTGTTGTCCACATAGCTCTGCCCCATCGCCATCGCACCGTACTCTGACATCATCACTTCGGTCACTTCCAAGCTCCTCACAGCTTCTCGAAGCTTGGACCTCAGGGAGAACACCTCTTTGTTGTGATCCATCTCCTGCAACTGGATCAGCTCTTGGCGCCAACGATACGCCTCTCTCTGATCGGCATCCCTCTCCTGCTCCAAGTGCCGATTCAGCCTCTGCAAATTTGCCATCTGACTGTTCTGCTGCATGCTCTGTTCTGAAAGTGCTCGGATCTGTTGCTCGAGCATGCATTCCTGCTCCTTCGTTCGCCTTGGTCACATACTCCTCTGCCGCTGATGCTGACGACGCTGCTCCCTTCTTGGCTGCTGCCTTGGACTTCACTGGCTTGGCCAACTCCGGCGGGAGTCTCCACCTCAAGTGGCAGTCGTGGCACACCACCCATGAGCCATGTTGATTGGCTCCCATGGCCAATCGGTCCTGACGGTGGACACATTCCTTCTTGTCGATCGCAGGAGCCACCTTCGACTTCATGGGTTCGAGCTTTGGGGCGTCGAGGATGATGCGAGCCAACTGCTCGGAAGACAGCGTTGATGATGCTGTCTCCACTGAGGCCTGAGGCAACCATGAATTCACCGATTCCTCTAGCCCAAGAAGCTGCGACACTGCCACGATCTTGTCTAAGATCACTCGCCAGTTTGCCATAGCGCGGCGGGAATTCGGCAAAGGTCGCCGCTGCTCCATTGCCACGTCGGCTGCATTGCGTCGCTGGGACGCTCGCCGGAACAACGCCAACGCATCCATGGTTGAGCACGGCGCAGCTCAAAAGGTTCATCTGCGTGTCACCCTCCGACTCTGAGCCATAGGTGCAGCGAAAGTCGCCGTCACTCAAACCAGATTGCAAGGCTTCTGCGGGAAAAACGAAACCCTTTTCTCCAAAGTTCAACACATCCATAGCAATGTGACCACTTGGCAAAGTCTGCAAATCAACTGTCACTTGCAAACGCTGAAGATGCAACTTGCCCTTGAAAATGTCAATGGTGGCTTGCAACTCTCTCAACAGTTTGATTGGCAGCAGTAACGGTACATCACCTTCTACAACTGTGACCTCCAATACACCTGATGTGCCATGAATGCCCAATGGAATTGCTGCTGATCCTACCACTTTGGCTGCTCCTCCTACTCCATGTGCTCGGGCTTTCTTGTGTGGAAGCCATGCAACTTTCAAACCACACCGCTTCAGCTCCTCTTTTAGCCGACTCAAAGCGACACTGCCGATCAAACCGTCTTGCGCCGCTGTGTCAACAACGGCCATCGTGGGAGTGGTTGTGAGTCCCACGAAAAGGTACTCTGCTGCACTGGTGGCCCAAACTGACCTATCAAAACCTAATCCTATGCCCCTCATATGTGAACAGGCACTTGGCACGTCCTGAGACGTGTTCATGCTGTGAACCCCTACAGCATCTTGTCCCAAACTTTGAGTGTAATCCTCAACACACTCAAAAGAATAAAAAGTGTTCAGCACATGCAAGGAACAAGAGTTCGGTGAAGCAACATACCAGCTCTGACCCGGCGCTGAACTTGCCGAAAGCGCCTTTGAACTGGTACTCTGAGAGGATACGGAAGGAGCAGCTCGGCGCTCGTCTGGCGCTTTGCACTCGCGCGCCCAATGCCCCACTGTGCCGCAACGGGCACAACGTGTCCTCAACTTCAGTTGCTCAATATGGATCTTCCTCTTGTCCTTGATGTACTCTTGCCATGGTGAGCCTCGACCTTTCCCTTTTGCACCACCACCTTTGTAGAACTGGCGACCCTTCTGCTTCAACTGGATAGCCTTTTTCACCTCCTGGTAGGTCGCCAGGATCACCTGCAACTCAGTCTCATCCAGCAGACGTTCTGCCTGGCTATCTGTCAGATAGACATAGTCATCGTCTATCCCATCGTCCACATCGGCCGCATAGACCTCAGACTCCGGATCGCCCTCTTCTGCATCATTCTCATCGTCCTGCATGAACGCCACTGAGCCCTTAGACTTGGCCTCAGTCACAACCTTGTCCAACTTCCTCAGACATGAAATGACGGTGGCCTTGTCATACTTCCCATTCGCCCAAGCGCCAAAGCGGAGTTCTTGGCCCTCAGTCAAAGCTGCCTGGCGGAAGATCACGTACCCCATCGCCTGGCTAGGGATTTTCACACCCTCCTTTTCCAGCAAAACAAAGTTCCGCTCGCAGCGGATGATGTACTCCTGCATGCTCTCTTTGTGGGACCTTGGTTGGCCGTAGATGGCCCGCTCGAAGGCCCTAGGGAGAGAAAGCTCAAGGTGCGGGGCAAACTGCTCACGCAAACACTGCAACAGGTTTGTCACCCCCTTTTTGTCTGTAATCTGCTCAAATTCCAGACTGTCAGCAGCTGCACGTGCAATCCCTGAAAGAGATCTAAGCAGTCGAACCCCTCGCTTCTCCTCAGGGACTTCTGTCTCAAACTCCCACAACTTCACGTTCTTCTCATAGATCGCAAACTGCAAAGCTGGTTCTGATCCATCCCAAGCAGGGGGCGGTGGTTCTCTTCCACCTGTGAAGACAGCAGTCGGATCACCTGACATGGCAGGCTCCGCTACCACTGAGCACTAGGCCCAGTGGTAGGGGCGTCTTGAAGCCGAATGGCTAGTTGATATGAACAAGCTTCTGTGCAAATGCAATCACATGCTACAGCTTTCGGTCAGTGTGCACAACTGTTTGTCACAAAGATAGGAAACCTATACGAATCGTTGGTTGCTGTGAATGACGGATGGCAGAGCGAACCCACTGATGGACCGATAAGTGGTTGGAGGCAGCGCAGCGTAGCTGTAATGTCGTGTAGTTGTAGTTGCATTTGTAGATGTAGTTTTTGGTTGTAGTTGTAGTTATAGTTGTTGTTGTAGTTGTAGTTGTACTTATAGTTGCATTTGTATTTGTAGTTGTGGTTGTGGTTGTGGTAGTAGCTGTAGTTGTATTAATAGTAGCAGTAGTGCTAGTGCTAGTGCTAGTGCTAGTGCTAGTGCTAGTGCTAGTGCTAGTGCTAGTGCTAGTGCTAGTGCTAGTGCTAGTGCTAGTGCTAGTGCTAGTAGTAGTAGTAGTAGTAGTAGTAGTAGTAGTAGTAGTAGTAGTAGCAGCAGTAGTAGCAGTAGTAGCAGCAGTAGTAGCAGTAGGAGTAGCAGGAGTAGCAGGAGTAGCAGGAGTAGCAGGAGTAGCAGTAGTAGCAGTAGCAGTAGCAGCAGTAGTAGCAGTAGTAGTAGTAGTAGGAGTATATAGGAGTAGGAGAAGTAGCAGTAGCAGTAGCAGTAGCAGTAGCAGTAGCAGTAGCAGTAGCAGTAGCAGTAGCAGTAGCAGTAGCAGTAGTAGTAGTAGTAGTAGTAGTAGTAGTAGTAGTAGTAGTAGTAGTAGTGGTTGTTGTTGTTGTTGTAGTTGTTGTTGTTGGTGGTGGTGGTGTCCTGTAGTTGAAGTTGTAGTGTTTTTTGTGCTTGTAGATGTAATGGTAGTGGTAGTTGTTGTAGTTGTAGTTGTAGTTGTAATTGTAGGGGTAGTTGTAGTTGTAGTTGCGGTTGTGGTTGTAGTTGTGGTTGTAGTTGTGGTTGTAGTTCTTGTTGTAGTCAATCTAGTGACTGTAATGTAGTGTAGTGTAGTCTGGTTGCTGTGTAGTGCAGTGTAGTGTGGTGTAGTTTGTAGTTTGTAGTGTTGTTGTAGTTGTAGTGGTAGTGGTAGGTGTAGCTGTAGTTGTGGTTGTGGTTGTAGTTGTAGTGGCAGTAGTAAATGTAATTGTAGTTGTGGTTCTAGCTGTGGCTGTAATTGTAGTGTAGTGTAGTGTAGTGCAACGAAACGAAGCAATTCTGGGAGACTTCCTCCATTTTCCAAGGTGACAACATCAAAAACTAAGCAAATCTGCGAGACTTCCATCAGAAATGGAAAGTTGAGTGCAGAGCTGACGGCCTCGTACCAATGCGCTTTGCGATTTTTCCATGCCATGTCTCTACAGTACTGCGCCTGCCACGAAAAAGCGAAGCCAGGCCATACGAAGTGCTGCACCTGTCACGCAAAATCATCTTAGCAAACCTGAAAAAATCTGATGCTCCAAAATGCAACCCCTCTTAGGAAATCTGCGCCTTGACTTCTTAACATGTCTGACTCAGGAATGTCTTGCACCGCGCCTGCCACGCGAAATGCATCTTCTCACATCCTCTTCAAATTTCCCGCGCCTGCCATAAGTCTTGGAAATGCTACAACACCCACACGTTTAGCTCACTTTTGGCAAGTTGCAGAATCCCTTGCGCCTGCCACACGAAATGACAGCAAAAGTGGTCCGAGACCATCAGTTTTAACACTTTTGTCCAAACGTGGGGTGCTTTTAGCATTTTGACTTCAAAATGTGTTTAGCGCCACAACAGCGTGCACTTTTCCAACATCTCAACTTCCAAAAGTGGTACGACAATGGTGTGTCTTTTAGCATTTTGACTTCAAAATGTTTCGGGCCACAACAGCGTACACTTTTTCAACAGCTCAACTTCAAAAGCGCTCCGAGCGTGAGGTGCTTTGTACCTTTTAACTTCAAAACATGCTTCGCGCCACATCGGCGTACACTTTTTCCACATCTCAACTTCCAAAAGCAAGTGCTCCAAACATGTGGTGTTAAAGCGTGCTTTGCGCCACAACGGCGTGCACTTTTTTGACATCTCAACTTCCAAAAAGTGCTCCGAACATGTGGTGTCTTTAGCATTTGACTTTGCAAATACTCCCATCTGCCTAGATGGCTCCGCACCCGCCGCTTTAGCCAGCCTACTCTTCGACCCTCCGGAGCCGCGACTTTCCTGCCTTTTCGCGCACCTGGTTCTTCTCCTCCTGTCTGATATTCTCTCTTCTTACTTTCTCCTGTCTGAGCTTCTCTCTTCTGTGGCTCTTCCCATCTTGGCTTTTCCATCTGTCCATATTGTCGGAAGTTTGACTTCTAAACTTCCATCGATCAAACAATCTGATTTACAGAATGCAAGAAAAAGGGATTCCATGTTTTTGTTCCGTTACCTCGGCTTGGATTCTCCAGAGTTTTGGAATGAGGGACGTAGCAGACATATCACATGTTGAACATACCAGGGCCTGCACAGGATGACTAATTGGAGCCTTGTAGCCACAACCCAACACTATCGAACATTTCTCCAAGATGATCAAAGTCTATTCTTTTTCATCGTCTTTAGGCTTGGCCCTTGCAGAGACCAGTGCGGAATTCTTTCATTCAGTGGGTTTGGATACAGCAGGTGAGGTGAGATCATCACATCTTTTGATGAAATGCTAGTTCGATCCTTATACAACACAAATATTCCATCTAAAGCATTGTGAGACTCACCTATCAATTTTTCATTGACTCAACATGACTTGGCATGACTTTACATGACTTTACTCTTTTGGATGGCCCACTCAACACACTTTGCTGAGTCTTCGCTGCCTTCACAGAGCTAGACGGAGGTGCACTCGGCGGCGGAGATTGCTCGGGAGGGGAATGCTGCAGCTGCGGTGCGATGAGGCAATGCCTTAGACCGAGCCAGGGAAACACGGCAAAGCAAGAAATGATGTGAAATGAAAATGTGAAATGGTGTGAAATGATGCGAAATCTTGTTAAGATGTGAATGCGTTAAGATGTGTCAAGTATGTGAAGTGTGGTATTTTGATGTATCTTGTAGATGTTTGTGGCTTCATTTCCTGGACAACTGCCACAAGACACAGGCCGAAGGGAGTGCAAGCAAACATCCGGCCCTGCAAACGCACACACACATACATGAATTTGATATTTACATTAGTTTACTGTGTGTGCGAGTTCTCCTCTGACACACTTCCACGGTCAGGAATAGCGCAGTGTCTTCGTTGGCCGTCGGCTGTGTAATTCCCCGACGGCCCCCTGCAGAAGTTTTCCATCTATTCAGATGGCACACACACAAACAAAAACACAAACACAACACAAACACAAACGCAAACACACACACACACACACACACGCACACACACACAAACAAACACACACACAGACCCACACACCCACACACCCACACGAACACGCCCCGCCGCAGCTGGGCTATAGCAGCAACGATGAGATGCAAATGGCAATGAGATGATGATGAACGATGAACATGAGATGAGCAGCTACTTAACAGGAACACGAGACGGGGAACGCAAAAGAAGAGAGGGGGAGAGAGAAAACACCACGGGGAACACACCTAGCCCAGACCGGGCAAACCCTGAAAAATCAAGGAAAAAGAAAAAGCGGACGGACGACGGACAAAACCAAACCAGAGGAGAAGCGCCTGACACAACCTACAAGGCGAGAGCCACACCTACCTCAGCACGCGCGGGACCCAAACCTGACCTAACACCCGGGAGCACGCATAACATAGGGGACGAATGGGGACTAGATACTACTTGACATGCGAAGGCTGTGATAAGGCTCAAGGCCCTCGGTAGTCAAGTCAACCCTTGGACAGCTGAAGCATTCAACCCTCGAATTGGCGCACAGCTGGACCTCAGCAAATTACCAGAAGGAAGAAATCACCACACCTGAAAGTGTGTCCTCATACCTCTTCATGTTGCTTCAATGTCAAGCGCCGCACTCTCTTAAGCAAAGCTAAGAAAAGAGGTGTTTCCAGCCGCTCAAGCTATAGTGGTGGAGCCCAGCACAGCGGCCAGTTGTTCAACCAGCCGACAAGCGACACAACCGACCCAAAGAATACGGTGAAGCCCTGAACAGCGGCCAGTGGTTCAACCAATTGACATCCGACACCGCAAAAATGGTGAAGCCCAATACAGCAGCCAGTAGTTCAACACGCGCTCGACCGGCAAGGTGAGACCCGAAATAAGGCTGGCTGTTTCACTTTACCGAAACAAAATACTAACTACAAATTCAATAAAAGTGTAAATGCACAAGTCCGAAGGATCCGGCAGTTTCCCTGGAAAGGTATTCCCCGAAGGGCTCATGCCACATGGTCGGAATCAGATATAAGCCCTTTGCCTAACAACCAGGGGTCCAGTTTGCATCCAGGGTGCTGAGTTCCTCCTCTTTGACCAACCACAGCGACGGCACTACAAGGACGGGCTATATTGCAAAGCTGGACAAAGTCAGCTGCCAGATATTTTTGCGCATACAGGAAACCACGCTGTGGGTGTTTACATTGCTATACGCAGAAAACTGCCCGTCAATGCCTTCTTACGGTCCATTTTGGGATGAACATGGTTGCCTTTACCACTGGCTGTGGGCATCCACAGTTGACTTTAGGCTTCGATGATGAGTGGCATGGAACCCACCGCCTGCCCGAAAAGACAAGCCGCGCAACTTCAAGCCACACCTTGGCATGCTTCGTGTGGTGCACTGTCTTGTTTTAAAGATGTCAAAAAGCCTGCTCAAATGCCCAAATGGTGCATGGGCCAAAGGCAGCTCTAGATATGTTGGATGCAAAACGGCAAAAGGATATCCTCATGCGCAAAAATATCTGGCAGCTGACTTTGTCCAGCTTTGCAATATAGCCCGTCCTTGTAGTGCCGACGCTGTGGTTGGTCAAAGAGGAGGAACTCAGCACCCTGGATGCAAACTGGACCCTTGGTTGTTAGGCAAAGGGCTTACATGAGAAACACACTTGCTTGGAACAGTCTTCTTGAATTGGTGTAGTCGGAATGCATCGGACGTGCGAAAACACCAAAAATAGAAAGGACATGAGTTTATGTAGCAATCACAGGAGACATTGACAGTATAAAACGACAGCAATACAATATATTCATATATAGGACTACGCTGGCCACCAGCTGCGACTTGTATGCGCCCAGGTGCACCACCACAGTCCTGCAGGTACGTCTACCCAGGACAAGCCCAGTGTCTTCGTTGGCCGTGGACTGCACAATTCCCCTACGGCCCCCTGCAGAAGTTTTCCATCTATTCAGATGGCACACGCACACACAAACACACTGCAGATTGAATACTAACTCTGAACTGGAACTTTGTAAGGGTGTGGATGTCCTCGCCTTCAGAGTCCTAAGAGTTTATCTTGTTAGCATGAGGCCACAGCAAACTCAACGAAGTGATGAATCCGAAGGCCTTGGTTACCTAAACGACCTAAACAGCCTAACTGAACAGCAGGCAATCACGCACAAACTGAGATGCATGTAACGACACGATCAATGATCCACGAAAATCACACAAGGGTCTGGTGTGCAACACACACACACACACAAGGGGGGGAGGGGAAAGGTGGGGAGGGAACAAGGACAGCCAGCCACAACAAACAACGGGGAAACGAAGGACAACACAACAAATGCAGAAAACGGGCATGGGAGCACACAGCAAGCAGGCAGAACAAAGGAAAGGACAGGGGGGGTGACGTGGTATTCCCCTTGGGGGCCCTGGTCTATATACACACCTGGAATTACCGACAGTGTGCGCAGCGACTTTTCTCTCTGAGCTATGCTTGTCAGTCTTGAGCCACGAAGTGGCGCAGTGGAAGTAAGTGAATNACACACCTGGAATTACCGACAGTGTGCGCAGCGACTTTTCTCTCTGAGCTATGCTTGTCAGTCTTGAGCCACGAAGTGGCGCAGTGGAAGTAAGTGAATTATGTGGTAACTACGGAAGCTACAAACATACTACATGCATTGCATAGACACGTGGTAAAAAGAGGGAAACCGACCACANGCGCAGTGGAAGTAAGTGAATTATGTGGTAACTACGGAAGCTACAAACATACTACATGCATTGCATAGACACGTGGTAAAAAGAGGGAAACCGACCACAGGGGGTATAACTCATGAAGTTTCATGGGATTGGAGATTCCAGCCCCCCCAATACCTTGCTACAGCAAGAGGGACTTCAGCTAGCAAAAGCTAGCTTTCGTGATATATATACATACATATGCATATACATATACATATACACATGCACGTGTATGTAATATATATATATATATACCTGAGAGGGGGGGGACGAAAGCCAGCCTCCAAACAAATGCTCAGGCGGCGTTTTTCTCTTTGCGCTGTATGCTCTGTGTGTT
>BGPT01001477.1:14024-33068 GCA_003297045.1 Symbiodinium sp. clade C Y103
TTTCGCCTTCCTTCCTTCCTCCTTCCTTCCTCCTTCCTTCCTTCCTTCCTCCCTTCCTTCCTCCTTCCTTCCCTCCTTGCTTGCTTGCTTCCTTGCTTCCTTGCTTCCGTCCTTCACTCCTCATGTCCTCCTCTTCGTCCTTCTTCGTGCGCTATCCTCGTCTTCTGCCAGCTTCTCTTCACTCTCTGCATCCACGGACCCGGATCTCACAGCAAGTTTCAGAAGCTAATGGCGAGCTCAGTCTGGGCACACCCGGACCCGAGCCCTATCCCGAGCTCCAGCTCAGTCTGGGCATGCATGGACCCCAACCCTATCATGAGCTGAGGTCAGTCTGGGCACGCACAAGCCCGAACACATTCCGGAAAGAATGTCAGACTAGATGCCAGGAAGACTGCTGGATAAAGTGTCAGAACATATGTCAGCTAGAATGCCAGATAGAAGGTCAGAATATCTGTCAGATAGAATGACAGAATACATGCCAGATCGAATGCCAGGTAGAAATGTTAGAATACCTGCAAGATAGAATGCCGGATCGAAGGTCAGACTATATGTCAGATAGAATGCCAGAAAGAATGCCAGAGAAAATGTCAGAATATGTGTCAGATAGAAGGCCAAATAGAATGCCAGGATCTGCCAGGATTTATGGATGTCAGATAGAATGTCAGAATGTATGTCAGATGGAATGTCAGTGCCAAATTGCATTCCAGGTGATATGTCGGAAACTACGTCAGGATGTTTTGTCAGGGCGGGAATCACCCGAAGGAAAACACTCTTTGCCACAGAAGACATGACACTAGAATGTCGGATGCAGATCTTGATTTTTGTCTATGCTCCATGTCACATATCCAGGTGGGAAAAGAAAGACAGAAGAAGCACATACTGTTGAAAATTCTTCGCTTGAGAATGGATCACAGCACCCCTTTTTGGGTCAAGTTACATGGGATCATGCCTGGCTGTTTCATCGAACAGCTTTTGGAGAAGATAGATGCACACGCGTCTAATTCTTTTTGGCCAAAATGCATCTTTACTGAATCTTCCACTTGTCCCAGCTTGCTTTGGATTCTATGGCTGACGACCCTGGCTTCCCAAGTTGCAATTGCTCAGATATATCTTTCCAATTGTCCAGTCTTGCCTTCATTGTTGAGCCTCTTCTGTTCAAGGCTACACCATGACTTCTGTAGGGTACGGCGATATTGGACCGCAGAATATCGTGGAGCGGGTGGTGTGCACTTTGATTGTGCCTTGGTTACGGAGAACTTTGCTCCCCAAAAACAGCACAACCTTATACGCAACCCTGAAGCCGGAAAAGGGGGTGAGAAAGATGTGGCCGAAGGTCAGTGAAGTGATCTGCAATCATAGCAAGAAGCCATAGAAAGTGTGGGCATTCTATGTTGAAATGTGTGGTGTGCAGGCATGGTTTCCAAAGGATAGGTTGCAGTTGAACATTTAGCTGTTGATACTTACTACATCAGAAAGTAACAGGCAAGCTATGATAGAGATATGATTGGCCAAAATATTCCCGGATAAGTTTGATGGAAACAAATTCAGGAAGGAAAAGTGACAGGGATATCCAGGGACAAGTTTCGCTACGTTTGGTTAGGGAGAAGTTGATATAGATTGGTTTGTAGAGAAAGCGCCTTGACGCATTTCAACTCTGCTGTTGGTTGGCGCCAGTTGGCGCTGGGCATTTTGAGCCTCTTTCATCGACGGCTGCAGCCACTTTACGCGAAAAGACACACTGTTTCGCGCATCCTCCCTAAAACAAGTTCCATGCAACATTCTGCAGCCATTACAATGCATTTTGTAGCGCCACATCGCAAAAGTATCTACACACATGTGTATAGTTGTGTGATGTATTGTTATGCAATGTATTGTTCTGTGATGTATTGTTGTGTGATGTATTTTTGTGTGGTGTATTGTGATGGTACTGGTTGTTCCATGGCCCCAGCAAGGGATCTTGCCTTTCAGACACACAATGTTGTATAGCCGCTTCGAATTTGGCCAACATTTCCTAGACATGAAATATCGTTTCTTCTAGCATTTTTTGTTTGCGCCCGCCTGGAAACGGGCAGGCGTACAACGTGAGCAAGTATTGGGTTATGTTGTTTTTCCTTTTGGTTTGCTTCATTTTGGCTCACCCAAACCATTTTGTTTGCCAATGAAATCAAATGAAATCAGCCTGTATACATTTTTTTTGCAGTATGTTATGTTTTTTTTATGTATGCGCCTGTTTGTTTGGTGGCCGCGTTGGTAGAGGTACCCCCTTGAAGAATTTGCATTCCTGGTCCCTGCCGTATTTGTTTCAAAGGGCGATCACCACCCAGGTTTTGAGCATGACACCAACGCGTTTTGGTCACCCCAAGATATGGAGAGAGAATATGCAGCATACAATGACATGTTTGACATGTGTCTTATGTTGCGAAGGTAGCGTTTTCAAACAGTTGGCATTTGAGATCACTATTTTCTTGCATTTTTTCTGATGGTTTTGTGGCACGTGTAGATTTGCTAACTTGGGCAGGATTTGAGCAGGATCTAGATCGGTTTCAAAATCACTGCAATGTTTTTTGCAGGTTTCAGCGCAATTTTTTGTACAAATTTAGTATTCTCGAAGATCCTGCGTTTCAATTTCCAATGGGTCACAGGTCCTTGGTGCTGGTTTATCCTGGGCCTGTCCCTTGGCATGGCTTGGCGGCAGCGTGACGGGTTGTGATGTGTGCCCATCTTGGGAGCCTGCTGTTTTTCTTGCTACATCTTGGTAAGTACCTTGCTTGTTTTCAAATATATATGCTGTTTCCATAGATTTCCATACCAAGATTTGGCAAACAGTTGTCAGAAAAGGAAGGCGCCACAGCCGACATTGGTGCCACAAGAAACCTTACTCGTAGATTCGCTTAGTAGAGCCTAATTTCAAGCGCAAAGCTCTTCGACAGATGCTTTTTGCCCCTTCGGTTTGGTTCTGGACGCAGGGACTGCGCGGTGTTGTACCGAAGGGGTAGTATTGAGGCGTTCTCGGTGAAGTGTGTGCAATTGTGATACTTGGCTGCAAGAATAATGGAGCTGTCTATCTATCTGTTTGACTGTCTATTTGCGATTCCAAATGCTGGACTTGTTTCATCCTTTCCAGGAAGCGTAGGGTTTTTTTCCTGGATTTTGTGACCATTATTCTTCCTTCTGCCTGCGGCGCAATTATATAGCGACCTGGGTCGAAACCACACACAAGCACTGCCAAAAACTTCCCCCCCAAGAAATGCTCTCCATTTTCAGGAAATCTGGCCCCTATTGAAGGAAAGCTAACAAACAAACAGTACCATTCAATAACAAGAAAAATGTCTTGCAGCAACCATGTGCGCATGTGTTTAGGTTCTGCAAACCAGCCCGGCAAACAACGGAAAGCGTTCAAATATTAAAAATAAATAAATATCATATAGATATAGATGATATAGATATAGATATAGATATATCAGGTAGCAAACTACCACCGATCTCCCTTCAAATTGGGTAGATACATAGATATATACATACAGACAGTCAGAAAATCCCAATACCAGCATGATGAATCCTACACAACAGTTTTTCTATGAATTTCTCAAAGTACAAGGAATCCAGGTCCAAAAAGCACCAACAACACATGACCATAATTGCCCAAACATCATCGTGAAACCAATGAGGCAGTGCCAAGACAATAAAAATGAACTCAAAAAGAGAGCATGCCCTCCTGTATATCCCTGTAGATGTAGCTGGCACTTTGGCACGCCGGTTGCCAAGAGGATGCTGCAGAATTTGCAAGAAAAAACAATCATTCAGTCAAGTAGAATACCGGCACGAAAAAAACAATCCCTCTGGAAAATGCAAATTTGTCTGTCCGCTTTCGATTTTTGTTTCTGATGAGATGTGCGCTTGTTTACCTTCTAAACTCTTCAGTTTCTGCACCTGAAATGATATGTCGGTTTTTTCTCCGAAAGCTCCTGTGACGGGTTTTTCCCAAAAAAATATCTGCCAAATTCAACTTTTCACTTCATCTACATAGCATCTCCTACTTCCTTTACATCACCTGCATCATCTACATCAACTTCATCTACATCACATACATCATCTACATTATTTGCATCAACTTCATCTACGTCACACATCAACTTCATCGACATCACACTCTTCATCTACATCACACTCATTTTCCACATGATCTACATTAACTTCAACCAAGTTCATCTGCACCACATACATCATCTACATCAATTTCAATCATCAACTTCATGTACACTACATTCTTCATTTACACCATGTACACAGGAGTTATTACAACTCACCTTTTCGCACAAAATGAAGGTCGAACGTCCAAGACTGAGGCAAAAATTGCGATTTGACATGGATCCCAGACNGAGTTATTACAACTCACCTTTTCGCACAAAATGAAGGTCGAACGTCCAAGACTGAGGCAAAAATTGCGATTTGACATGGATCCCAGACGCTGCCCTTTCACACGATATGGAGATCAAACGGCAAAAACTGAAGTAAAACTGCGGTGTTGCAACGTCACAAAACAAGTCCTCTGTGGCAATGGTTCTCTGTGTAAGCGCTTCTGTGTGTAAACGCTTCCTTGNGTAAAACTGCGGTGTTGCAACGTCACAAAACAAGTCCTCTGTGGCAATGGTTCTCTGTGTAAGCGCTTCTGTGTGTAAACGCTTCCTTGTGTAAAAGTTTTTGTGTGTGTGTGTGTAAAAGCCTGTCTGTGTAAAGACTTCTCTGTGTAAAAACTTCTGTATTTAAAACCTGCTCTCTGTCAAAACTTCTCTGCGTAAACTCCTCCCCGTGTAAAGATTTCTCTGTGTAAAAGTTTCTTTGTGTAAACGCATCTGTGTGCAAAAGATTCTCTGTGTGAAGACTTTTCTGCGTAAAGACTTCTGTGTGTAAAAGTTGGTAAAGACTTCTCTGTGTAAAAGCTTCTGTGAAAGGCTTCTCTGTGCAAGAGCTTCTGTGCGTAACAGCTCCTCTGTGTAAACATTTCTGTGTGTAAAAGCATCTGTGAGGCAAAAGCTCCTCTGTGTAAAGATATCTCTGTGAAAGAAAATATGTGTGTTAAAGTTTCTGTGTGTAAACGCGTCTGTGCGCAGAAGCTTCTGTGTGTAAAAGTTTCTCTGTGTAAAAGCCCCTCTGTGTAAAGACTTCTCTGTGCAAAAGACTCTCTGTCTAAAAGTTTCCGTGAGAAAAACCTTTTGTAAACACTTCTGCGTGTAAAAGCTTCTGTGTACAGACTTCTCTGTATAAAGACTTCTCTGTGCAAAAACTTCTCTTTGCAAAAGCTTCTGTAAAGACTTCTGTGTGTAAAAACTCCTCTGTGTAACTCTGTGTAAAGACTTTTCCGTGCAAAATCTTCTGTGTGTAAGAGCTCTTCTGTGTAAAGATTTCTTTGTGTGAAAGCTTCTCATCTGTGTAAAAGCCCCTCTGTGTAAAGGATTCTCTGTGTGAAAGCTTCTGTGAGTAACAGCACCTCTGTTCGTAAAGCGCCTCTGTGTAACAGTTTTTCTGTGCAAAAGCTTCCATGTGTTAGTTCGCCTGCGCAGAGCGTTCTCTCTGTAAAGACTTCTCTGCGTCAAAGCTTGTCTGCGAAAAAGGTTTCTGTGTGTAAATGCGTATGCGTGGAAAAGCTTCTGTGTGTAAAAGCTCCTTTGTGTAAAGATTTCCCTGTGTAAAAGTCATCTGTGTGTAAATGCCTCTATGTGTAAAGGCTTTTATGGAAAAAGACTTCTCTGTGTAAAAGCTTCCGTGTGTAACAGCACCTCTGCGTGTAAAGGCTCCTCCGTGTAAAGACTTCTCTGCATAAAGGCTTCCGTGTGTAAAAGCTTCTGTGTGTACTGCTTCTGTACGTAAGAGCTGCTCTGTGGAAAGACTTCTCTGTGTAAAAGCCCCTCTGTGAGTAAAACCCCCTCTGACTAAAGACTTCTTTGTGAAACAGCTTCTTTGTGTAAACGCGTTTGTGTGCAAAAGCTTCTCTCTGTGAAGACTTTCCTGTGTAAAGACTTCTGTGTGAAAAAGCCCCTCAGCGTGTGTAAAGCCTTCTCGGTGCAAGAGCTTCTGTGCATAACAGCTCCTCTGTGTAAAAGCTTTTCTGTGTGAAGATCTCTCTGTGTAAAAGCTAATCTGCCGTGAAATGCGAATTTTCTGTGTCCCTTGGAACCCACTGCGGGGATCGCGCGTGTCGCACACGAAATGAAGGTCGAACGTCCAAGACTGAGGCAAAAATTGCGATTTGACATGGATCCCAGACGCTGCCCCTTCACACGATATGGAGATCAAACGGCAAAAACTGAAGTAAAACTGCGGTGTTGCAACGTCACAAGACAGGTCCTCTGTGGCAAGGGGTGTAAGTCCTTTCTTGTGTAAAAGCTTTTGTGTCTACAAGCCCCTCTGTGTAAAGACTTCTCTGTGCAAAAATGCTTCTTTGTGTAAACCCGTCGGTGTGCAAAAGCTCCTCAGTGTGAAGACTTTTCTGTTAAGAAACCTCTGTGTGCAAAAGCCACTCCCTGTCAACACTTCTCTGTGTAAAGACTTCTCTGTGTAAAAGCTTCTGTGTGTAAACACGTCTGTGCGCAAAAGCTCCTGTGAAAAGGCTTCTGTGTGTAAAAACTGCTATGCACCCAAGTTTTTCTGTGTACTTTCAACATTTCTTTAGAGACTTCTACTTTTTTGTGTCAAAGCTCTTCGTGTAAAGGCTTCTCTGTGCAAAAGCTCGTTTGTGTCAAGACTTCTCGGTGAAAGAGCTTCTGTGCGTAACAGCTCCTCTGTGTAAAAGTTTTTCTGTGTGTTAAATCTCTGTGCGCAAAGCTCCTCTGTGTAAAGGCTCCTCTGTTTAAAACCTTCTCAGTGTAAAAGTTTCCTTGTGTAAACGCGTCTGTGTGTAAAAGCTCCTCTGTCTAAAAGCTTCTGTATGTAAAGGCGTCTGTGTGCAAAAGCTCCTCTGTGTACAAACTTCTATGTGTAAAACCCTCTGTGCAAACGCGTTTGTGTGTAAAAGTTCGTCTGTGTCAAGACTTCTCTGTGTACAAACTTCGGTGTGTAAAAAACCCTCTGTGTAACAGCTTTTCTGCGCAAAAACATCGCTGTGCAAAAGCTTCTGTGATTAAAACCTTCTGTAAAGACTTCTGAGCATAAAAGCTCCTCTGCGTAAAGACTCCTCTGTGTAAAGACTTCTCAGTGTAAAAGTTTCCTTGTGTAAACGCGTCTGTGTGTAAAAGCTCCTCTGTCTAAAAGCTTCTGTGTGTAAAGGCGTCTGTGTGCAAAAGCTCCTCTGTGTACAGACTTCTCTGTGTAAAAGCCTCTGTGCAAACGCGTCTGTGTGTAAAAGCTCCTCTGTGTCAAGACTTCTCTGTGTAAAAACTTCAGTGTGTAAAAGACCCTCTGTGTAACACCTTTTCTGTGTAAAAGCTTCTCTGTGTAAAAATTACTTTGCTTCGAGCGATCCCCACCGTGACCAATCAGAATTTCTGACATAATTTCTGGCAGATGTAATGACATTCTTTCTGGCATATCTGTTTGGCAAGGAAGAGGAGGAGAGCNCAGAATTTCTGACATAATTTCTGGCAGATGTAATGACATTCTTTCTGGCATATCTGTTTGGCAAGGAAGAGGAGGAGAGCATAACTTTGATGAAATCTAAAGACCTTCGGTCTCTAGATTTCATCAAAGTTATCCTCTCCTCCTCTTCCTCCTCCTCGCTGTTGTATCTGGCGTCCTATCTAACACTATTTGGCATAATTTTCTGGCATTCTATCTGGCAACCTTGATGCTATAAATGTTTTGGCATTCTTTCTGGCATATCTTCTGACACTCTTTCTGGCATTCTATCTGGCATATCTTCTGACATTCTTTCTGGCATTCTATCTGGCATATCTTCTGACACTCTTTCTGGCATATCTTCTGACATTCTTTCTGGCATATCTTCTGACACNCTGACATTCTTTCTGGCATTCTATCTGGCATATCTTCTGACACTCTTTCTGGCATATCTTCTGACATTCTTTCTGGCATATCTTCTGACACTCTTTCTGACATATCTATGCATATCTTCTGAAATTCTTTCTGGCATATCTTCTGACACTCTTTCTGGCATATCTTCTGACATTCTTTCTGGCATTCTATCTGGCATATCTTCTGACATTCTTTCTGACATTCTCTCTGACATTCTGTCTGACATTCTATCTGACATTCTATCTGGGATCTAGTCTGGCATTTTTTCTGGCATATCTTCTGACATTCTATCTGGCATTCTGTCTGGCTTCTAGTCTGGCATTCTTTCTGGCATATCTTCTGACATTCTTTCTGGCATTCTATCTGGCATATTTTCTGACATTCTTTCTGGCATTCTATCTGACATATCTTCTGACATTCTATCTGACATTCTATCTGACATTCTATCTGGCATATCTTCTGACATTCTATCTGACATTCTATCTGGCATCTAGTCTGGCATTCTTTCTGGCATATCTTCTGACATTCTTTCTGGCATTCTATCTGGCATATCTTCTGACATNGTATTCTGACATTCTATCTGGCATTCTATCTGGCATATCTTCTGACATTCTATCTGGCATCTAGTCTGGCATTCTTTCTGGCATATCTTCTGACATTCTTTCTGGCATTCTATCTGGCATATCTTCTGGCATTCTATCTGGCATATCTTCTGACATTCTCTCTGACATTCTTTCTGGCATATCTTCTGACACTCTTTCTGGCATATCTTCTGACATTCTTTCTGGCATTCTATCTGGCATATCTTCCGGCACTCTATCTGACATTCTATCTGGCATATCTTCTGACATTCTATCTGGCATTCTTTTTGGCATTCTATCTGGCATATCTTCTGACATTCTCTCTGACATTCTTTCTGGCATTCTATCCGGCATTCTTTCTGGCAGTCAATCTGGCATGTATACAGGTTGAAGTCCTGCAGTGCCCACTGCGATCTGGAGCTCGCGTCTGAAGTCCGGCAGTGCCCACTGCGATCTGGGGCTCGCGGTTGAAGTCCGGCAGTGCCCACTGGGATCTGGCAGTCGCGACTGAACGGCAGTGCCCACTGGGATCTGGCAGTAGCAACTAAGTCCGGCAGTGCCCACTGGGATCTGGAGCTTGCGGATGAAGTCCGGCAGTGCCCACTGCGATCTGGAGCTGGCAGATGAAGTCCGGCAGTGCCCACTGCGATCTGGAGCTGGAAGATGAAGTCTGGCAGTGCCCACTGCGATCTGGAGCTGGCAGATGAGATCCGGCAGTGCCCACTGGGATCTGGACTGCGGATCTGGGGCTGGCAGTGCCCACTGCGATCTGGAGCTGGCGAGGAGGAGCGGGAGGAGAAGGAGAAGGAGAAGGACCCCGGGCAGCTCTGATAAAATCTAACAACCCTCACCTGGCAGGTGGGGAACTTCTGTGATTAAAACCTCCTGTAAGGACTTCTGTGCGTAAAAGCTCCTCTGTGTAAAGACTCCTCTGTAAGGACTTCTCAGTTCAAAAGTTTTCTTGTGTAAACGTGTCTGTGTGTAAAAGCTCCTCTGTCTAAAGCTTCTGTGTGTAAAGGCGTCTGTGTGCAAAAGCCCCTCTGTGTACAAACTTCTCTGTGTAAAAACCTCTGGGCAAACGCGTCTGTGTGTAAAAGCTCGTCTGTGTCAAGACTTCTCTGTGTAAGCACTTTGGTGTGTAAAAGACCTCTGTGTAACAGCTTTTCTGTGAAAAACCTTCTGTGATTAAACCCTTCTGTAAAGACTTCTGTGCGTAAAAGCTCCTCTGTGTAAAGACTTCTCTGTGTAAAAGCTTCTGTGTGTAAAGACTTCTCTGTGCAAGAGCTTCTGTGCGTAACAGCTCCTCTGTGTGTAAAAGCTTCTCTCTGTCAAGACTTCTCTGTGTGAAAATTCTGTGTGTAAACGGCCTGTGTGTAAAAGCTTCTGTGTGTAAAAGCTCCTCTGTGTAATGATTTCCCTGTGTGAAAAACTTTTGCGTGTAAACGCGTCTGTGTGTAAAAGCTCCTCTATCTAAAAGCTTTTGTGTACAGGCGCCTGTGTGCAAAAGCTCCTCTGTGTGCAACTTTCTCTGTGGAAAAGCTTCTGTGTAACCGCGTCTGTGTGTAAAGAGGCGTATGTGGCAAGACTTCTCTGGGTAAGCAGTTCTGCGTGTAAAAGCTTCTGTGTGTAAAGCTTCTTTGCGTAAAAGCTGCTCAGCTGCTCTGTGAACGGACTTCTCCGTGTGGAAGACGACCGGCCCTGTTGTGAGTAAAAAGCCCTCTGTGTAAAGACTTCTCTGTGTAAAAACTTCTCTGTGTAAAAGCTTCTCTGTGTAATGTAAAAGCTAAAAGGCTTCTCTGTGTAAAGGCTCCTCTGTGTAAACACTTCTCTGTGTAAAAGCCTCTCTGTGTGTAAAATCTTCTCTGTGTAAAGATATCTCTGTGTAAAGCTCCTGTTGGTAAAACCTTCTGTGCACAAACAGCATCTCTGTGTAAAGGCTTCTTTGTGTAGTTACCTCTGAGTGTAAAAAGCTCCTCTGTGTAAACACTTCTGTGTGTAAAAGCGTCTGTGATTTTAGAGCTGCTGTGTCGAAAGACTTCTCTGTGCAAAGCCCCTGTGTGTGCAAAAGCTTTTCTGTGCAAAGACTTCTCTGAGTAAAAGCTTCTCGGTGGAAAGACTTCTCTGTGTTAACACTTCTGCGTTTACAAGCTTCTGTGTGTAAATGCTTCTGTTCAAAGACTTCTCTGTGTCAAAGCTTCTCGACATTCTTTTGCATCAACAACCTCATTCATCATCTATCATCTCGCATAATCATTCGTCATCCGTCATCTTCATGTTTCTTTTTCCATCCTCATTTCATCAACTCCCTCCTGCTCTTGTCTCGGGCCACAGTGTCGTCTAGTTACCATTCATTTTGACACAGGAGTTATTACAAATAATTTTTACACAGGAGTGATTGAAGAAGAGTTCTCACACAGGAGCGGTGGAACAGAAGTTCTTACACAGGCGCACTTTCAAGGAATTGCTTGCACAGGCGCACTTTAAAGGAATTGTTACATAGGAGTGTTTGCACAGGAGCTAGGTTCTAGGTGATCTACCTGTATCTGAACCCCTACAAAACTCCTACTTCTCAAGTTCTTCTAAATTTTTCCCTTCAGGCAGCAGAGGGAGCCAAAAACCGGTTTAAGAAACATAACCCTCTGCGGAGATCGCGCGTGTCGGACGCACAAACGTGTGGCGAAATGCGAATTCTGTTGCGTCGTGTGGTGAAATGCGAATCTNTTTAAGAAACATAACCCTCTGCGGAGATCGCGCGTGTCGGACGCACAAACGTGTGGCGAAATGCGAATTCTGTTGCGTCGTGTGGTGAAATGCGAATCTGAAGTCGTTCGGCGCAAGCGTCTTCGGAGATTTTGCGTGTCGGACGCGCAAACGTGTGGTGAAATGCGAATCTGAAGTCGTTCGGCGCAAGCGTCTTCGGAGATTTTGCGTGTCGGACGCGCAAACGTGTGGTGAAATGCGAATTTGCTGTGTCCCCGCGGGCAACCCTCTGCAGCGATCATGCGTGCCGGACGCACGAATGTATGGTGAAAGGTGATTTTTCTTGGATGGCGGCGTGACCCTTTTGCACGAAATGAAAGTGAAACGGCGAAAACTGGTCTGGTGCAAAAATTGCTATTTACATCGTCAAACGGAAATGTCGAAAAACTGGTGTAAAAATGCAACTTTGAAANGAAACGGCGAAAACTGGTCTGGTGCAAAAATTGCTATTTACATCGTCAAACGGAAATGTCGAAAAACTGGTGTAAAAATGCAACTTTGAAAGATCTGACGCAACCTTTTTGCAGGAAATGAAGGTCGAACGTCCAAACTGGTTTAAAATTGCGATTTTGAAATCGCAGATGCAACCTTTTCCAACGAAATGAAGGTCAAACAAAAAAAATGTGAGGCAACGTTGCGGCTTTTACATCCCAGAAGCAAGCTCTTCGCACGATATGGAGGTCATACCTGTAAATGCTGCGTGTAAAAGCTCCTCTGTGTGAAGACTTCTCTGTGGAAAAGCTTCTTTGTGTAAACGCATCACTGTGTAANATACCTGTAAATGCTGCGTGTAAAAGCTCCTCTGTGTGAAGACTTCTCTGTGGAAAAGCTTCTTTGTGTAAACGCATCACTGTGTAAAAGCTCCTTGCTGTAAAGCCTTTTGTGTGTGTAAAAGCTTCTGTGTGTAAAAACTGTTTTCTCTCAAGGCTTCTCTGTGTAAAGACTTCTCTGTGCAAAGACTTCTCTGTGCAAAGACTTCTCTTTGTAAAAGCTTCTCTGTGTAAAAGCTGCTGTGTGTAAACGCTTCTGTGTGTAAAAACAAGAGAGGGGGGTTTTGTGAGCGCCAAATTTGTGCATTTTTGGAATCTAATTTCTGATAAAGATACTAAACCCACTTCTTTCCAAAACCAAACATTGTTGCTTCTGCAATAAAAACAACCATTGTGCATTTTCAATAGCTCTCCCAGGTCATACATAGATACATAGGTTTAACCAAAACAGACATGAATAATAGATAAAGACAACAAAACAAACACATGCAAAAGGCCTTTGCAATGGGTGCAGCATTGTTTTCAGAATGTATAGGCTCTACATCTCTACTGGAATTTCCCTCAACACATGCAATAGTTCTTAAAAAAAAATGTGCACTGTAAACTGGAAACAGGCACCAATTCATGCAATATGTTCTCTATAAATGATGAAGGACAGATTTCATTATCAAACAACACTTGTAAAGTGCCTTTGCACAAAGAGCACTACTCCTCAATGTATGCAACAACCCTTTGCAAAAACTGTGGCATTCTTTGAAAGATGTATAGCATTTCGATTCGAAAGATGTGTAGGATTTCAAAAAAAATGTGCATTTAAACCATGCACCAATTCATGCAATATGCTCTCTATAAATAGTGAAGGAAAAACATTTGCAAACAACACTGTGGTCTTCTTTGAAAGATGTGTAGCATTTCAAAAAAATGCATTTTAAACAGGCACCAATTCATGCAATATGTTCTTTATAAATAATGAAGGACAACTTAATTATCAAACAACACTTGTAAAATGCCTTTNATGTTCTTTATAAATAATGAAGGACAACTTAATTATCAAACAACACTTGTAAAATGCCTTTGCACAAAGAGCACTATTCCTCAATGTATGCAACAGCCCCTTGCAAAAAATGTGGCATTCTTTGAAAGATGTGTAGCATTGTTTCCCAATTTCAGGGAGAACCCTCCTATATAAGTAACGAATCAGTTCAGAAATCAGAGCATTCCTGTAGGAAAATGTAGCATGCTGTTTTGCAAGATTGATCTTTTTTTTAATTATATATTACAGCATGGTTTTGAAAAGAGTGTAAACTTACTGTCAAAGGGCCCTTCAAACCTGGCAAAACCTTCGTCGATAAAGTGGCACATTCATTGAAACAGGTGTTTTACATTTGAAAGAGCAGATTCTTGTTTGTAAAGTGCGCAGCATTCCTGTAAGAAAGTGTAGCAAGAGCCTACTGTAGATTCCATTGATGATGCAAAAACCATTGAAAAAATATGATTGTTCTACTCTGTTTTAAAACAAGTGCAGCACCAACTTTTGCAATATGTCCTTTCAAAGAGTACAACTATTCTATGGAAATGGTGGTTTGTTTTAAAAGCAATGTGACTTTCAAAAGGTCCCTCAAAAGGTGCAATTTCTCTGTAAACAAAGCAGGGTATTGCTTGAAACAGTGCAAAACAAAAGGTTTGCTGTAAACAAGTGCTACATGTAGCGCAGCAATGCAGACGATCGCTCTGATCTTCTTGATGAGGAGGTCATTTTCCTCAGTTTCATCCTTAGTATCTTCAGGTCCTGACACAGGGCTGGACNATCGCTCTGATCTTCTTGATGAGGAGGTCATTTTCCTCAGTTTCATCCTTAGTATCTTCAGGTCCTGACACAGGGCTGGACGCGAGAGGTTTGGTTTTGGTTTTTTGAGTTTGGACATTATCTCCATCATATTTCGGGATTTCGGGGTCGACATGAAAGCCCAACAAATGCCAAAACTTGATCCATTCNTTTGGTTTTGGTTTTTTGAGTTTGGACATTATCTCCATCATATTTCGGGATTTCGGGGTCGACATGAAAGCCCAACAAATGCCAAAACTTGATCCATTCTCTCTGCAAAACTATGGGTTTGGTCAACATGTCAGCGGGCAAATCGATTCCCCTTTGGTGGCGGACTTTCCAGCTTTTTGGGTCATCCCGCAACAATTCCNGCAAATCGATTCCCCTTTGGTGGCGGACTTTCCAGCTTTTTGGGTCATCCCGCAACAATTCCCGCAAACATGAGGATCTGAGACGCAAGTGTCGAGTTCAGTCAAGGGAAGCCTTCCTTTGAAGATGCATAAAATAAATAAATAAATATAAATATATATATATATACATATATACATGTAGTTTAAAAAAGTGAAGAGACTCTTGGCAAAACTGTATAGCATCCCTCCAAGAAAGTGGAGCATGAGTCTACAGCAGATTCCATCGATGATGCAACAGTGCTTGAGAAAATGATAATATTACTTCAGTAAANCAAGAAAGTGGAGCATGAGTCTACAGCAGATTCCATCGATGATGCAACAGTGCTTGAGAAAATGATAATATTACTTCAGTAAAGTGTGCAACCACAATTATGCAACATGTTTATTCTGCAACAAAAGTGTTTTTGAGAGTGCAACATTGTTCTCAAGGCCCTTCAACATGTGCAAAAACCTCTGTGAATACAGCAAGCCATTCCTTTGAAAAATGCATGTGTTTGTCGAAGAAGATCATGCAGTATACAGTGGCGCTATGAAAACCAATGGCATTTTTATATTACAAGAAAATGTTATATTGCCATGTCTCTCAGGATTAATCTGGATTAATCCAACACTGCAAAACACCAAAACCAAAAGAACCAAAAAAAATAAAAATACAAAAACAAAAAAAAAACAAAAAAAACAAAGATTTGGCAACTAGTCCAAAGACCAGAGTAGTTGGGAAAACATTGTTTTTTTTGGTTCTGTGACCATCGAAGTAGACAAAGCAATTCTTGAGACAATCGAAGCAGGCAAAAACCCAAATTGTAGGCAATTCACAAGCTTTAAACACCCAAAGTGGTTCATCTTCCTTACAAAGGGTGTTCTGAGCACAAAACCTGTGTGACAACACCCCTTTCTGACACCCCTTTCTGAAAAACAAAAGACTTCTCTGTCTAAAGGCTTCTGTGTGTAAAGACTTCTCTGCGCAAGGGCTCCTATATGTCAACACTTCTGTGTGAAAAAGCCCCTCTGTGTGTAAAAACTCGTGTGTGCAAAAGTAAAAGCACCTGTGTGCAAAAGCTCTCTGTGTGAAGATTGCTCCGTGTGAAGACTCTCTATTAAAAAGCTTCTGTGTGTAAATGCTTCTGTGTGTAAGCGGAATTGTATGTAAAAGTTTCTGGGTGTAGAAAACTTTTCTGTCAAGATTTCCTTGTGTAAAGACTTCGGGGTGTAAACGCGTCATTGTGTAAAAGCTCCTGTGCGTAAAGACCTCTCTGTGCAAAAGCTTCTGTGTGTAAAAACTTCTGTGAGTAAAACCTTCTTTAAAGCTTTCTGTGTGTAAGACCTCTCTGTGTAAAAGCTTCTGTTTGTAACAACACCGCTGTGTCTAAAAGCTCCTCTGTGTAACAGGTTTTCTGTGGAAAGGCTTCTCCGTGCAAAAGCTTCTGTGTGTAAAAACTTCTGTGTGTAAACGCGTCTGTGGGTAANAAGACCTCTCTGTGTAGGTTTCTCTGTGCAAAAGCTTCTGTGTGTAAAAGCTTCTGTGTAAACGCTTCTGTGTGGAAAAACTCCTCTGTGTAAAATCTTTTCTGTGCAAAAGTTTCTCTGTGCAAAAACTTCTGTGAGTAAAACCTTCTGTACAGTTTTCTCTGTGTAAAGGCTTCTCTGCGAAAAGGTTTCTGGGAGAAAAGGTTCCTTTGTGTAAAGACTTCTCTGTGTAAAAGCTCTCTGTGAATAAAAAGTTTGAACAATGACTTCTCTGTGTAAAGGTTTCTCTGTGTAAAGACCTCTTTGCATACAGTGTAAAATCTTCTTTGTGTAAAAACCCCTCTGTGAGTAAGAGCCCGTCTGTGCAAAGACTTCTCTGTGTAAAGGTTTCTCTGTGTAGAGACTAGACTTCTCTGTGTTAAAAGTTTCTGCGATTTCTGTGTGTAAACTCTTTTGTGCAACAACTTCTCTGTGTCAAAGTTTCTCGACCTTATGCATCAACGACCTCGCTCATCGTTCATCATCTTCCATCATCATTCACCATCCGTCATCTTCATGTTTTCTTTTCCATCCTCTTTTGATCCCTCCTGCTATTCTTTCGGGCCACACTGTCGTCTAGTGCTGTTTCTGTCTCACATGCGACGNCGTCATCTTCATGTTTTCTTTTCCATCCTCTTTTGATCCCTCCTGCTATTCTTTCGGGCCACACTGTCGTCTAGTGCTGTTTCTGTCTCACATGCGACGAAGGAATTGCTTATACATAGGAGGGTTTGCACGGGAGGTAGGTTCTAGGTGATCTACCTGTATCTGAACCCCTACAATACTCCTACTTCTCAAGTTCTTCTAAATTTTCTCTTCAGGCAGCAGAGGGAGCCAAAAACCGTTTTAAGAAACATAACCCTCTGCGGAGATCGCGCGTGTCGGACGCACAAACGTGTGGCGAAATGCGAATTCTGTTGCGTCGTGTGGTGAAATGCGAATCTGAAGTCGTTCGGCGCAAGCGTCTTCGGAGATTTTGCGTGTCGGACGCGCAAACGTGTGGTGAAATGCGAATTTTCTGTGTCCCGGGCAACTCTCTGCAGCGATCATGCGTGCCGGACGCGCGAATGTATGGTGAAAGGTGAATTTTTTTGGGTGGCGGCGTGACCCTTTTGCACGACATGAAAGTGAAACGGCGAAAACTGGTCTGGTGCAAAAATTGCTATTTACATCGTCAAACGGAAATGTCGAAAAACTGGTGTAAAAATGCAACTTTGAAANGAAACGGCGAAAACTGGTCTGGTGCAAAAATTGCTATTTACATCGTCAAACGGAAATGTCGAAAAACTGGTGTAAAAATGCAACTTTGAAAGATCTGACACAACCTTTTTGCAGGAAATGAAGGTCGAACGTCCAAACTGGTTTAAAATTGCGATTTTGAAATCCCAGATGCAACCTTTTCCAACGAAATGAAGGTCAAACAGAAAAAATGTGAGGCAACGTTGCGGCTTTTACATCCCAGAAGCAAGCTCTTCGCGCGATATGGAATGATATGGAGGTCATACCTGTAAATGCTGCGTGTAAAAGCTCCTCTGTGTGAAGACTTCTCTGTGGAAAAGCTTCTTTGTGTAAACGCATCACTGTGTAANATACCTGTAAATGCTGCGTGTAAAAGCTCCTCTGTGTGAAGACTTCTCTGTGGAAAAGCTTCTTTGTGTAAACGCATCACTGTGTAAAAGCTCCTTGCTTTAAAGCCTTTTGTATGTGTAAACGCTTCTGTGTGTAAAAACTGTTTTCTCTCAAGGCTTCTCTGTGTAAAGATTTCTCTGTGTAAAGATTTCTCTGTGCAAAGACTTCTCTTTGTAAAAGCTTCTCTGTGTAAAAGCTGCTGTGTGTAAACGCTTCTGTGTGTAAAAACAAAAGACTTCTCTGTCTAAAGGCTTCTGTGTGTNCTTCTCTTTGTAAAAGCTTCTCTGTGTAAAAGCTGCTGTGTGTAAACGCTTCTGTGTGTAAAAACAAAAGACTTCTCTGTCTAAAGGCTTCTGTGTGTAAAGACTTCTCTGCGCAAGGGCTCCTATATGTCAACACTTCTGTGTGGAAAAAAAACCCTCTGTGTGTAAAAACGCGTGTGCAAAAGTAAAAACATCTGTGTGCAAAAGATCCTCTGTGTAACGATTGCTCCGTGTAAAGACTCTCTATGTAAAAGCTTTTGTGTGTAAATGCTTCTGTGTGTAAGCGGAATTGTGTGTAAAAGCTTCTGGGTGTAGAAAACTTTTCTGTCAAGATTTCCTTGTGTAAAGACTTCGGGGTGTAAACGCGTCATTGTGTAAAAGCTCCTGTGCGTAAAGACCTCTNTGGGTGTAGAAAACTTTTCTGTCAAGATTTCCTTGTGTAAAGACTTCGGGGTGTAAACGCGTCATTGTGTAAAAGCTCCTGTGCGTAAAGACCTCTCTGCGCAAAAGCTTCTGTGTGTAAAAACTTCTGTGAGTAAAACCTTCTTTAAAGCTTTCTGTGTGTAAGACCTCTCTGTGTAAAAACTTATGTTTGTAACAGCACCGCTGCGTCTAAAAGCTCCTCTGTGTAACAGGTTTTCTGTGGAAAGGTTTCTCCGTTCAAAAGCTTCTGTGTGTAAAAACTTCTGTGTGTAAACGCGTCTGTGGGTAAAAGCTTCTGCGTAAAGACCTCTCTGTGTAGGTTTCTCTGTGCAAAAGCTTCTGTGTGTAAAAGCTTCTGTGTAAACGCTTCTGTGTGGAAAAACTCCTCTGTGTAAAATCTTCTCTGTGCAAAAGTTTCTCTGTATAAAAACTTCTGTGAGTAAAACCTTCTGTACAGACTTCTCTGTGTAAAGGCTTCTCTGCGAAAAGGTTTCTGGGAGAAAACGTTCCTTTGTGTAAAGACTTCTCTGTGTAAAANAGTAAAACCTTCTGTACAGACTTCTCTGTGTAAAGGCTTCTCTGCGAAAAGGTTTCTGGGAGAAAACGTTCCTTTGTGTAAAGACTTCTCTGTGTAAAAGCTCTCTGTGGAGAAAAAGTTTGCAATGACTTCTCTGTGTAAAGGTTTCTCTGTGTAACGACCTCTTTGCATAAATACAGTGTATTTTTTTTGTGTAAAAACCCCTCTGTGAGTAAGAACCCGTCTGTGCAAAGACTTCTCTGTGTAAAGGTTTCTCTGTGTAGAGACTAGATTTGTCTGTGTTAAAAGTTTCTGCGATTTCTGTGTGTAAACTCTTTTGTGCAACAACTTCTCTGTGTCAAAGTTTCTCGACCTTATGCATCAACGACCTCGCT
>BGPT01001477.1:33077-48922 GCA_003297045.1 Symbiodinium sp. clade C Y103
TGTCGTCTAGTGCTGTTTCTGTCTCACATGCGACGCAAGCTGCCTTTTCCGTAGGCTCCGCCAGTAAGGACAGGAAAACGTTGGAGATGTCATGGGCACTAAGTTTAAGTGTGCAGGATTGTTTTATGTTGTGTATTGCGTTTGCTCGCGCAGGTGCAAGACACCATTGAAATAGCAGAAATTTACACCCATGTGAAAGCTCATATGCCGCCGACACACAACCAAAACGCCATGCCAACACCAGCAGGACACGCACAAGCAAGAGACTGCCCATGCACCACCAAAGTACCGCTTAAATGCCACCACAACGCCACTAAAGTACCTTGAAAACACAACAAANCAAGAGACTGCCCATGCACCACCAAAGTACCGCTTAAATGCCACCACAACGCCACTAAAGTACCTTGAAAACACAACAAACGCCACCAAGACGCACCCGCGCAAGAACACTGAGACACCACGTGGGTTGCACCAAGACATCACTGACACTCCACCAAGACGCCGCCAAATCACCACTGACATACCGCCAATACGACACGCCGAAGCGACACCATCCTAAGGCGTGCAAGACACTAACCAAGACACAACACACCCACAATCCACAACACTATGAAACCGGCGACAGACCGCAAATGCAAATCCCAGACATAACGGAGGCACCATCAAAACACCCACCGCCCAGATGTCACCTGGATGATGCTCCAAGGCAACATCTAGATGCAACCCAAAACACCCGCAGGGCACACCGTGAGACCGTGGAGAATATGCAAAAACATCATCTACACACCAGAAGATATCCAGATCCAAAAGACACCACCAACACAGTACCCAGGCATTATCGTGAANTGGAGAATATGCAAAAACATCATCTACACACCAGAAGATATCCAGATCCAAAAGACACCACCAACACAGTACCCAGGCATTATCGTGAAGCCAGTGAGACACCATAAACAAGATTGCACAGATAAACAGATTCCANAAGACACCACCAACACAGTACCCAGGCATTATCGTGAAGCCAGTGAGACACCATAAACAAGATTGCACAGATAAACAGATTCCATGCTACACCCAGTCCCTGGGCTTTTGTGAGCATCTAAAAATGACACTGGGGAGACCGACCAACGAAGAATAGATGCGCCTAATATAGAAAACATCAACTGAGCATGGCTCAAACCTTGTCCCACATTGGCCCAGGATAAAGCCAACAGCATGCCCCAACATGGTTCCAACTTCAAGCCAACATGGCCCAAGATGGTTTCATATCTGTCCAACATGTTTCCACATAGGCCCAACATGGCCCGACATCAGCCCAAGGTAGCCCAACATTCCGATAGATCAGCATACTATTCTCTGTGTTTTCTCTTTTCTTTCTGTGTTTTTTGTGGGGCCCGAGCTCGCTGACCCCTTTTATTTTTGTGGGGCCCGAAAACGTGCCCTTAGCGACATGCTGCATTTCCACAATAGCGCTCCTCTGCTATAGGGTCATTTGCAATGAATTTTCTCTCAATTCTTACGCTATTTACGCACGAAACCCTCCGGCCAGAGGGCCCAACGAACACATTTTGGGGCCCCACAAAAAAGGCCCCCTTCCTCCTGNCTCAATTCTTACGCTATTTACGCACGAAACCCTCCGGCCAGAGGGCCCAACGAACACATTTTGGGGCCCCACAAAAAAGGCCCCCTTCCTCCTGCAAATCCGATTTCCGTTTGCACACGCTGTTTACCACCCCCCCACCGCCCCCCCCAATAGCTTCGCTTCAACAACTCCCTGCGCTGTTCCAGCGCTTTCCGTCATCCAGTCGTTGGCAATCGCTGACAAGCATTACTCCAAGCGTAAAGAAGAGACTGTTCTTAGGTGCGCCAAAGAAATTTACCATCAAAACTTAAGAGCAAGGAATCTTACGACTTCTTATGGTCTTGTGCAGTTCGCATCAATTTACCCATTGAACGGGCACGAACGACCGGCCCGCGCAAGCAGCAACGGATGATTCTCGACTCTGACAAGCCCTGTGAAGTGGGCAATGGTCACCTGGAAAGGCAAACAACTTCAACTGGAAAAACAAAAGTGTTTGCAAACAAATTCGGGCATATTTCATCAGTGTTATTGTTTCATTATCACAAGAAAGCCCAGCACTGCACCAAAACTTGTCCTCTTGCCCCCCTAACTTTCATTCACCTACTGAAGATTGTGTGGCCAGGCGTTCAATAGGCGGTGCTCTTGGCAAACTGTGAGCTGCTTTTGAACATATTCATTAACTTGTTCATAAAAATTGTTTTTCCGGATGTTGCCAATGTTTTTCGGGCAGTTTGGACTTTTTTTTAATGGGTTGAGGCGCGGATTTGGCCAGATGTTGTCAGGACTGGATAGGCCCAAATCTGGACAAAAGATGGTAAAAGAGGAATTGGCAGGAGAGAAGCGAGGAGGAAAGAAGTTGAAGGAGGAGGACACACGGCACATTGCCAACGCCTGCAAAAGCCTCCAACATGATGAGCAGGGAAAAACGATGCGGTTCTTTCTCCAAATTAAACAACCCCATCAATCTCAGGGCTGAGATGAACTCCGCGAAGCAAGAGTTCAGACAAAAGATGTTCCTTTGGCAGACATTATTTGGTTGTGGTGTCGTCACAAAAAGTGACAATGGTCTGACAATGGTCTGAATGTGTTATCGAACTTAACTGATGGGCATGTGTTTGTGTTTTGCCTGTTTTGGATTGTCTTGGCGCATTTATGTAATGGTTTCTTGTCAACAGATAACAGCAGTTGGTAACATGGGAGGATGCACGACAAACTTCAACAAAGATCCAGCTCTGCTCATTTGACTGCAGGATGATCTTGGTGCGCACATGTGCGGCAAAGTAATCAGTTGTGCTGTGGCTGTGGTGTCGCCCTGTCGGTTTGTTCGGAGGCATCACCTCAATCGGATGATGGGGGAGCAAGGATTGCCTGCCGAACTGCGGAAGCGTTTCTCAAGCTGAATCAAGTGCTGATCAACTTTTTGTGGTGAATCGTGGTGACACCTGCTTACATTCAGGAACCCCAGGTCCTCAGAAATTGCAGGCGACGCAAGGATGGTTAGATTATGATTGATACAAGATGCGCGCAATTCGTATGCAAAAGTGTAATTATACCAATACAGATGCACATCTATGTGTTTGATGTTTTTTGTTGTTGTTTTACTTTATTTCATTTTATTCACTGATTTATTTGGAACCCAAAAAGTACATGCGCCTGGTAGCTATGTGCATTGCCGATATCTACATACATTGGATAGGTTTATATGGCGTGCTGACAGATGTGTAGAGGCACGTGTGCCTCGCATGTGTTGTATGAAAGGGCTGACATCCCCTGGCGTTGACCGGCCTGGGGGGGCGGGGCGGTGACAGACGGCAACTTGGGGGCAAAATATGAAATTTCAGACATATTCAATGAAGTATTCTATAATGTTCGACCATGTGCCAGAGGAACAATTGATTTGTGGCAGCTGAGGGTTCATAGCTTGTGGCAGCCAAGCGTGCAGAATAACGGACTTTCTTGATCCTTCGATGTCGGCTCTTCCCATCAGAAATTCCAAAGCGGCACCTTGCCGAACACTTTGGTCCTGTGCTGCATCCTGAGCTTTGAGGTTTGAGAACTTTCTTCTTGCAGAATCGGCACCAATCCAATTTCGTAACGCACCAGCAGCTGCTGCAAGACATGAGGCGAGCACTTTCTTGCATGTGCTGTTGCATGTGTGATCATGTGTGAATGTGTTTAGATTTTTTCCAAGACAACAGGAGATGAATTTGACTGCACAAGACAAAGCGCATAGACGTGTTTTGTGCAGCAACAAGTGCAGTCTAGTTTGCTTAGCAGATTGACTTCGTTTCCAAAAGATATTGCCTTTAGTTGCGCTGCCAGTGCCCAACTACAAGCAGAAGTGTGCACAGTTGTGAACCTCCCATGGCTTCGCAAAGTTCGGAGGCCCAGGTGTTTTCAATAAGGTCTCCTGAGAAAAAACCTGCAAACATCCCAGAGCCAGCCAGGCAAAGAGACGATTGTTAAAAAGAGTATTTTGAGCATAGCATCCCAAGCAGCATCCATATATTCGAGATTTCAAGTTAGCACGGTTTTTGTCTCAAATCGATGGACCCACATGTGGAATCATTTGCTTCAAGCATCGATTTCGTATTTTGCAGACTTGTGTTCACCCAAAGATTGCCATGATTCTCACCGCTGTAGTTTCATGAAACAGATTCTGTGAGGGCATTTTGCTCTTGACTGCTCCGGATTGCTTCAGTTCCTTTTTTCGTTTAATGATTTTTGGGTACCATGGCCTGGACTTTTTGCATCAATCGCAATGCTACTGGGTGGAGCTATTTTGAGAGGTCCCTTTCTTCAACAACTTCTTGCTGCACATTGAAGTTTGGTAGCCCAGATTCAGACGTGAGCTTTGCGAGCGAGCTTACTTTCTTTTGAAAGATGCATGATTCAATGATGTTTGAAACGTTGTTTGATGGGTAGATACATGTTATACATATTTGAATCTTGGCTGGATCCTTCTGATTTGCTGCCACGAAAAGCTCAAGGGTATTTCAAGTTCTAAGCCGAAAGGGGGCGTTAAACAAGGTTCAATTACAACCTGGATCTCACGGATCTACGACATGACAGCATGGAATCATACCCGTCTTACTGGTGTGAATGCAGTTCTACATGCAACGCAAGGTTACATGCAACAGTATTTCCTATTGGAACTGCCAAAATGGCACACCAGACCAGACTGTTTCATTCTTGTATCAGTTGTATGATTCCAGTATTTGTACATTTCCGGGTATCTGAGTTCGGTCTCTCTTTAACGTTGATCATAGAATCAAACATGCATATTATGTGCTGTAAGTTCTTTGCAGGTCTGGGTAGCATGCACACACACGACAATGTACACAATGCATACAATATTTTTTTTTACATTGCTTATGTGTCCATGTCAAATGTCTATCATCGTTTTGCCTTCTTGTGTTTTCCCTTAGTTTTCTAAATGGAGCTGGTTTGGTACAAGTTGATTGGCTTGTACATGTGTCAACCATTGTCGCAAGGGTGTGCGCGTGTGCGTGTGTCGGGGTGTGTTCAGCAGTGTGTGTGTATATTCGATCATTGGATTCTCCTTAGTCTGGGTTCCATTCCTTCTGAGACTTCTCTGTTTATAACTTGGATTCTAAAGGGATTTGGCTCATGCCCTTCCAGTTGGTATCCCTGTTTCGACCGAGACGTGAGTGATCGTTCCTATCCTGCCATGGTTTGCCTCTCCTTTGGGTCCCCCATCAATGGTCAGTTGTTCACTGGCGTTGTCAACATCACCAGCACTTCAGTTGTTTTGTCTTATGGTGAGTTGGTTGCTACCCATACCCCAGTCATCTTGTGCCGCTCGAATCTCTCTTGTGGCCACATCAGTGTCTATGATTTCTTGGTCCAACGTGAAGATGACCTGATCTTCTTGGTTGACACTCCTTCCTCTTGGTTGAGTTCGGCACCTTCACATGCTCAAGCTTTGCTTCCTGAGCTTCTTGAACTATGTGCAGGCAGTGGTGGCATGGGTCTTGGCGCTGTCTATGCCGGGGGCACGATCAAGGTGTCAGTAGACTACAATGATCTTGCAGTGCAGCATCTCCTTGCCAATCAGCACGGCCAGGTTCTGCACTTGGATTTGACTGATCCTCAAACCCCAAAGAAGGTTCATCAGGCTTGTAATGGTCCCATTGGTACTGTCACGATGGGATTCCCATGCCAGCCATTTTCAGTCCAGGGTTGGCAACAAGGCACTTCTGATTCTCGTTTTTTGGTTTTTGTCAGTGGACTCAAAATCATTGTTCAGATTCAGCCACAATCAGCGATCCTTGAATGTGTCATGCCAGCACGTAGTGAACCAGAGATCCAACAGTTGCTTCAGCAGTTGGCAGCGCTGATGCATTGGGATGTTCTTCAAGTCAACCTTCATCTACATGATCGCTGGCCTTGTCGACGAAGTCGTTGGTGGATTTTGCTTTTGCCTTCCGCTTGGAATTGTCTTGGACTTCCTTCTTGGCAACCTTCCTCTCAGTATGCCACTGTGGGCCACATCTTTCAGCATTGGGGCCTCTGGCCTTCAGATGAAGAAGCAGCGTTGCAATTGCTTGCCTACGAACTGGAAGCCTATCTTGACCCTCAACATGGGCAGGACAAACGTTTGCTGGAGATGACAGACGTTGCGGCCACCATCTTGCATTCTTATGCAAATGCCCTTCAAGGATGCCCCTGCAGGTGCAGATTGACTTCCTTCCATCCTGCTTCATTGAAATCTTATGGGTTGAGGGGTTACTTTGTCTGTTCTCGACATCACAACAACCCACGATTTCTACACCCCAAAGAGGCTGCTCACCTCTTAGGGTTTCCATCAACAGTGGTGTTTCCGCACCCACCACGGGCTTCACTCTGTCTTCTTGGACTTTCCGCCTCACCTCTTCAGATGCTTTGGGTTTACAGCCACTTGCAATGACCCCCCTTGGTTATCCCAAAATAAAATCAAGAGGCTAATGCCTGTAAAAACCATGATTTTTCATTTTATTTTATTGCATGTTCGGTCCTTAAAAGGCAAGTCCCCTTGATTTCATTTTATGTTGAAAGGCCATTTTATTTTCATTAGCTGGTTGCTGGGGTTGGTACGCTCATCCAATTTTGCGAGAGATACGAAAGGCCAAATGGGGTTGGGTCATCACATTTTATTTTGTTAGGGGCTCTATAATAACAAGAACAATATGTGTTTTCAACTAGCCTATGTGGAGGATGCGGCNTCAATGCGAATGCTGCATTTGATAACAACATAAAGACAAACCAATTCAGCAGATCATACGTAACATTGAATTTCAGGTTATTCACTGTGGGTCTCTTCTCTGGGTATTCCCGGGTGATAGTAATAACTAGCAATATTAAATGCAGAGACCTAACCCCCCTACACGAACGCACCAAAAATAAAATGTAGGGACCCGACCCCATCAGTCCTGGCTAAAGGCAAGAAGGTTGGGTCACANAATGCAGAGACCTAACCCCCCTACACGAACGCACCAAAAATAAAATGTAGGGACCCGACCCCATCAGTCCTGGCTAAAGGCAAGAAGGTTGGGTCACATAGCCTTTTCAAAATGCCACGCAGCCTAAAGCCTCTTGGGCCTGAGGTGGTGTGTAGGGGTTAGGCCCCTTGATTTCATTTCCTACTTTTGGCCCCCTAAAGGTAGGTACGCCAAAATATTTTACCGACCTTACCGGACCTGGTCGGCACAAACNTAGGCCCCTTGATTTCATTTCCTACTTTTGGCCCCCTAAAGGTAGGTACGCCAAAATATTTTACCGACCTTACCGGACCTGGTCGGCACAAACCCGGCTTGCAATGCAATGCTCGTCAAGCTCTTCAGCAAGACCCTCTTCCAGCTCCTGAAGAATGGATCCATCAATACTGTTTGGATTTGATGCGGCAGAGCCAATGTCATTTCGACAATGACCATGTTGGAGCCATGCACCACTTCCGCTTGATTGATGAAGCAGGACAAGAGCTCATCATTGTCAGTCCATTGACCTGTACGGCATCCCAGCTTCTCAGTGCTCACCGCATCGTCTTGGGCTGGAACCAATCCGTTGGACTTTCCCAGAATGATCACTCTGTGCCTCTTGGACTTCCTTTGGGTTCTGACCCATACACCTTGCACATCCACTCTGGCAACCCTGATCGTCCTCCTCCACCAGGACAATTCGCTGTTTCCTTGACTCATCAAGGAACTCATCATCTGATCATCCTGATCGGTGGCCAATTTCTCTTCGAGGCCTTGGCTCAGATTGAAGCTTTCAGCGTGCGCTTCTTGGTCGACTGGGACGGAGTGGTCTATGGGGCAGATTATCGAGTTTGGCGTCCACTCCGACTTGTCACTTTAGACCCAGCCCATTGGCCGCCTACCATGCCTGCGAGCATTCAAGCTCGGGGCCATGCATCTCTGCGGATTGGACTTCATGACCAACATGTTTGGCAAGCTCTTACCTGCATGGCAGCATCCATATCGCACCTTCAGTTGCTTCTGGTTCATCCATTGACTGCTGCCCATTTGCTTGGGGAGATCCACACTCCCTCACCTGGACTTTTGGACTTCACTGCGCATGGGTCCTCCCATCCCCATTCAATCGTCCTCTGCATTTTCCCTTCTCAGGGACATTGGGCTTTGCTGCATGGATCTCCCATCGGATCATCCATCACTTGGACTTACAGTGATGGGTTTCCTGGCCACCTCACCATCGCTGCCGCCTCTTTGGCTCGCTCCCTCACGAGCCTACTTGGCTTTTCTTCCATGGACTTCAGGGTCTCTCATTGGATTTTGCAGACAGCTCCACACACCTGCGGCACCATCGCCCTGCTCCATACTTGCCATCACCTTGGACTTTGTGGTGATCTCACTGATGAGATGATTCTTGGACTTCATGAACATCTCTTGGGCACTTCACGTTCTCCATTTTCCCTTCTTGGATTTGGTCCTCAAACCGTGGAGACACAACTTGCAGCACTCTTGGTTTCCAAAGGTGTGCCTTGGACTTCTGTCTCTGAGCGAGCTACTGCTGCTCTTCACAAACTTGGCCATCCAGCGGTGCTCAATGCTCTGCAGCAAGCGAACCCATGGGGTGCTTTGAAAAGCTTGGCCAGCAAACCCGGCAAGCACTTTCAGTTCGTCACCAAGGATGAACTACAAGACTATGTCACCCAGAAAGCCTCCGACAAACATGGGGCCCAAATTTCCTCAAGGAAGAAGCAGCAGAAGAAGCCTTTCAACAAGCAAGTTGATCCTCAACTTGACCCAGCTTCGCTTTCCCTCCTCCCAGGGCACTTTGTTGATCCAGACCACGATGCTGTCGAACAGATCACCTTGGATCAGGTCACTGCTGATGCCCGTGGAATTGCGATCTGTGATCTCCCACAAGCCCTCCCATACATCAAGGAGGCACTTCGCATCAGCTCTGATGCTTTGGCCCTATTGGTTCTCCAGGAAGTCCCTACGGAGCTTCGTGAACATGCTGATCTCTGTTCACTGCGATATCCTGCCACATATTTGCCCACCAAAGATCCTCTCTTGATCCAGGGCTCTCTTCTTCAACTTGGCGATATCCCAATTCAACGGAAGCCTGTGGAAGAGCCAATGGGCGACATGGATGTTTCCAACACTGCAGTGCTCAAGCTTCAAGTCTATCGAGATGAACTTGGGCAACCTTGGGACCATTTCATTGACTCCCCCATCAAGCATGTCATTGCCCTGGTTCCCAAACTGCGAATGTGCCACAATCCCAAGTGTGACTTCCGCTGTGGCAGTTTCCATGCGGCCATTGAGGACAACTTTGACCAGGTGATCCATGAGATTTGGGCTCGTCGATTTCAATCACTTGAAGGCCGAGTACAACCGGCAGCCCAAGCCTTGGTCTTTCAGGCCTTTCTCCGTGTG
This sequence comes from Symbiodinium sp. clade C Y103, assembly GCA_003297045.1. Taxonomy (NCBI): domain Eukaryota; class Dinophyceae; order Suessiales; family Symbiodiniaceae; genus Cladocopium; species Cladocopium sp. clade C. The sequence continues at coordinate 42,564 of BGPT01001477.1, forward strand.
GCTTCTTCAGCCCTTGAGGAACTTCTTCCCTTTGTGGCCGAGGGCATTTACCTTGAACCTCGCTGCGAAGCCACCAAGTCCACTGACACCACCTATGCGGTGGTATGGATCCCTGGGGCAACTCGAGAATCTGCCATGCACAAGCTCAAAACCATCCAACATGGACTTGGCCTTGTTCGCCTCAAACAACGATACGGCATCCGTGTCAAGGCAATCCATGAGCAATTGGTTCATCAAGAGCTCCGGCCCAATGACTCCTATGTCAAGACTACGGTCACCAAAGTTTGGCGACTCCATCCTCTTCCTCACGGTCTGTCCAGAGCCCAGCTCTCCAAACTCCTTGCAGAATGGTGTTGGCCAGCAAAGCCACTTCAACCCTCCAGAGGAACCTCCGAAGGTGGCGCTTGGGAAGTTGGATCATCGGCAGATCCACCACAACCAGTTCTCCCGGCCTTTGGCAAAGATGTCCTGATCAACCTCCTCAAGGACAAAGCCCAGCCGGAGAAACAGAAGTCCATCATTGCCCCAAAACGGGCTCAGGATCATCTCCGCAATCAGCAGACAGCTCCAGCTGCCAGTTCTGATCCATGGCTGACTCCTCAACATGATCCTTGGGGCAAATTTGTTTCTTCTGGCACTGCTGCCGCTCAGCCCAAACACTATGACGTTTTAGCCAAGAAGCTCAAGGAAGATTTGTCTGTCACCTTTCGGGAGCAACTTCATGCCGATGGCTCTTCTTCTACTACCTCCACTGGCCTTGAACAGCGTATGCAGAAGATGGAAGTTGGTCTCACAGAGCTTCAAGCCCACAATCAGCAAATTGGCACTTGGATGAAGGATGCTGGCACCAAGATTGCTGCCCAAGATGAACAGCTCCAACAAGTCCACCAAGGTCTTCAGCAACAACAAGCTGACCTTGTTGCTGTTCGGTCAGAAGTTCACTCCTCAGCCACCACCCTTCACCAGGCTATGCAAACCAGCTTCTCCACCATGAAGCAGGAGATTGTGACAGATATGGCAACCACCTTGGATCATCAAATGAGCCGTTTCGAAACTCTTCTGACGGCCAAGAAGCCACGCCAAGAGTGACTATCTCCCCCTGGGCCCTTTCCCAGGGTGCCAGGTTGGCGACTTTTGCTTCTGATCCTTTTTCATTTCTTTCAGACCAGTTCTGCACTCATGTTCCCATTCCGCCAAGTCGTTGAGTCTTCACCTGTTCACAGATGGGGCGAAGCACTGCATCCAGGACCTCCAACTTCCTCTGATGGACTTTTCTGGGTCAACTTCACCAACCCATCGGGGTTACGCAACAAAGAATCCATTGCGCTTGCGGTTGGCACAGGGATTCTCAATCTTTCTGAGACTCATCTCTCTTGGCAGACCCAACGTCTTGTGCAGCTCGTCTACGGCATCTTGCCAAAGAACAACATCGCAATCTTCGCATCCATATGGGTGGACCAGTTGCTGTGCGGGCCAATTCTTCCTGGGCTGGTACCTGGAGTGGTGTTGCCACCCTTTCTGACCTTCCGTCCAATGAGGTGGCTCTTCCCTATTCAGCTGAGCGAGCCTGCGGTCGACTTCTCTGCACCAGACACAGTTTTGGTTTCAGTTCTTTGCTCAATGTGGTGGTCTACGGATTCCCAGCTGGCCCCTCATGGCCACAATCCAAGCAACTGACCACAGATCTTCTTGAAGTGGTCACCCGAGAAATTGTGCTGGGTGCCAAAGGACCTCGTATCATCGGGGGTGACATGAATGCTGGCCCCAATCAGCTTCCCACCTTTGACTTTTGGAGGAGCCATGGATGGTGTTCTGCACAGGACTTTGCACTTTCTGCATGGGGACAGTCCAAAGCTTTCACCTGCAAGGGCTCTACTGAACCTGACCAAGCATGGCTCAGTCCTGAAGTTCAAGCCCTCTGCCGTCAAGTAGCAGTTTCCGATCACTTCATGGAACATGCTACAGTTGGCGTTGGTCTCCAAGTGCCCACCTCCACTTCAGTGCTGTTTACCTGGCCACGTCCATCCGCCATCCCTTATGATGAGCTTGACACTGCTTGGCTTGCACATGCCCAACCTCCTCATTGGGATGACCACGCAGCAGTCGATGAGCAGTGGTCTCAATTGGCATCCACCTTTGAATCATGCTTTGATGGTTTTGTTCCCAGTCAACCATCGGCATCTTTGACCAGAAATCAAAAAGGCCGCTTGCAACTTCAACGACCAGTCAAACGTCAGTGCCAGACCTTGACCTTACGTTCAAGTCGTCCTGGTGAAGTTGCCATGCGGAGTCAACTTTTGGGTCATGACACTCGACTTTGGTTCCGCCAATTACGACGTCTTCAGTCGTACCTTCATGCCATCAAAGCGGCTAAGATGACCTTGTCAGCCATCACCTACCGCTTGGAACTTTGGTCTTCCATTTTGCAAGCTTCTGGATTTGTCGGTGGATTTGCTCATTGGTGGCTTCATCATCCTGATTGCCAAGCAGCTGGCCCTGGCCCCTTGCCATTTGCACCTCCTGGACTTGAGGTTGCTCACCATCTCTTTTCCACCTTCAAATTGGCCTACGAAAACTTTGAGTCTTGGCACTTGCGTCAGCGGGGCAAAATCCTGAAGGCCAAGTATGACAAGGGCATGAATGGCATCCACCATGACCTTCGCAAAGCCCCACGGGATCGCCTTGATTCTCTTCACTACACCCACTCCTACGGGGTCCTTGCGGTTGAAGCGGGCCAACTCCATTTGGATCACCCCATTTCTTTGGGTGGTGCCTCACATTGGACTTCTGATGACATTGCCCTTCAGGCCACCTCCATCAATGAAGTTGTCCTCCAAGTTGATGCCCCCTGTGAAGTTGGCGATGTTCTTGTGCAGCACCAGCACATTTCACAAATCCCTGAGCTGCACCAAGCCCTTTTGGACTACTGGACTCCCATCTGGAATGCTATGAGTACGGTGCCATCCGCAGATTGGGATCGAGTCCAGTCCTTCTTTGCTGCCTATGTTCCACGACTTCACTTTGACTTACCTGACATCACAGAACCAATGTGGCGAGCAGCACTCAAACGGTATAAACCCACTGCTGCTCGTGGTGTTGATGGCCTTTCTCATTTTGATCTTCTTGCGATGCCTTCCGCATGGACCACAAGACTGCTCAGTCTTCTCAGGAAGATCGAATTGGGTGAAACCACTTGGCCGATGGCACTCCTCTACGGGGTGGTTAGTGTGATCGCAAAAGATGTTGACTCTCAGACTGTCGATCGTTTTCGACCCATTGTGGTTTTCTCGGTGATCTACCGCACGTGGGCTTCCATCCGTTCCAGACAGCTGCTTCGTCAATTAGCTCCACACATGGACTCCGGGGCATATGGGTTCATCCCTGGCTGTGAACCTAGCCAGCTTTGGCTTCTCCTCCAGTCGGACATAGAGTGCAATCTCCTGTTGGATGCTGATATGACTGGCTTGTCAACGGATTTGATCCGTGCCTTCAACAACATACCACGTCAACACAGCTTCGCCCTGGCCTCTCACCTTGGAGTACCAGCCACTCTTTTGCTCCCCTGGAAGTCTTTCTTGACCAACTGCACCAGAGCATTTGAAGTTCATGGATGGCATAGCTCAGTTACCACTTCCTGCTGTGGGCTGCCAGAGGGAGACGCCCTCTCAGTTTATGCCATGGTTCAGCTCAACATGGCTTGGCACCTTTACATGCGAGCTTTTTGTCCTCAGGTGAGAGCGATGAGCTTTGTAGACAACCTTGCCATTGTTACGTCAGCAGTTGAGCACTTAGTGCGTGGACTTGCCTGTTTGGTGGAATTTTTTCGCCTCTGGAACCTTGCAATTGACAATGCGAAGTCATACTGCTGGGCTTGGCGACCTTTGATGCGACGACAACTCCATGCAGTGCCCTTTAAGCAGGCTACCTCAGCTTTGGAACTTGGGGGAGTGCTTTCCTTTACCAAACGGCAATTTACTGGGCAACAACACAAAAAGTTCCTGGCCCTCGAAACTCGATGGAAAACTTTGCAGTCTTCTTGGGCGCCTTTGCGACAAAAACTGGCTGTATTGCCCATGACTTTCTGGACGTCAGCCCTCCATGGCGTCTACGGTGCCTGTTTTGGCGAATCGCATTTGGAGAAGCTTCGCAGTCATGCGACTGCGGCACTGCGCTTGCGGCGAGCTCGCTCCAACCCACTCCTGCGATTGAGTTTGTCGAGTACTCCTTCAGCAGATCCTGGCCTCTGGCGAGCCATCCACACCATTCGAGCTCTGCGGCGACTTGCTGCCAAGGAACCCAGACTGCTGACCAATTGGAAGTTTTTTATGCCCCATTTTGAAGGGGACATGATGAGTGGCCCGTTTTCTCAACTTTTGGTGATTACTAGCCAACTCCATTGGAGTGTTCAACCTCCTTTTCTTGTGGATCATGATGGGATTGCTCACCATTTAATGGGAATGGATGACACTGTTTGGGATTCTTTGATAGTTGATGCCTGGTATCAATACGTTTCTCAACAAGTGCAGCACCGTAAAACTGCGGGGCTTGGACACAGCAGCCATCCGCGACCTGCAGCGCTCAGCGACGGCTCTGGACTTGGCACTCATCAGTTCTTTGCAAAGCGGCTGCTTCATGAGCTCTGCCCAACATGCAAAGTATGACCTTACCAAGGGTGCGTTTTGTCCAGTTTGCGGGCTTGCTGATGATCCACTTCACTGGCTGGAATGCCCGCGATATGCCCATTTGCGGACTGAAGTTTCTGGTTGGCAGGCAACTACCCCACATGATACCACAGCATTGCGAATGCACCTTTTACCATCCAGATCACCTCATGCGGGAGCCTGGAAACAAGCACTGATGCAGATTCCAGACCAAAGTGATACGTTTTACTCCACTCCTGGTCAAGGCATGCAGCACGTCTTTACTGACGGCACTGCCACCAAGACTGGTACACCTTTTGACATTGCAGCCTGGGGTTGCCTGAATGCCACTACAGGACAGATAGTTGCAGCAGGACATGTCCCTGGATTGAGTCAAACCAGTGCCCGTGCTGAACTCCATGCAGCACTTGGCGCACTTCGATGGCAGCACCAGCATCACGTCCTTATGACGCTTTGGTTGGACGCAAAGTTCGTTTCTGATGGCATTGAGTTCATACAACTGCATGGGGAAGCAGCTGATTGGTCCAACGGGGACCTATGGACCCAGATTGCCGAGTACATCAATGCAATGCCTTCCAACCATCTTGTTCCTCGCTGGATCCCAAGCCACCTTGACCCTGCTTTGCTGGAATGCCCATACGAAGAATGGGTCCATCTCTGGAATGACAGGATTGACAACTTGGTGGGGCGGTTGAACCACAACAGGCCTTTTGCCTTTCAGCGTCTTTGGCATGCTGCTTGCGACCACCATACTGAGGTAGTTAGCCGACTGAAGCAATTGAGCAATTTTTTTGGCCGTGTCGCTGCGACACCTAAGGCCGTGGAAGTTGAACTGACTGAGGATGTACAGCCTGTATCTGATTCTTTGTTCACCTTGCATGACTTGTACACTAGTGACGTAGAAGATGAACTGCACAGCATGTCAGATACCTCAGCCATTTCAATTCCTTTTTTGATTTCCATTTTGCGGTGGTTGATCAGCTTTGATGTTGAACATTCTGCTGCTGTTGTCGTTGATGAAGCCTATCATTTGTGTTATGAGGAGTGGGCTTTACTTCTTGCTGATCAGCATGGCTTTTGTTTCCCTTTTTGGAACAGTGCCACACAGAGCATGGACACCTGTACCCTCTGCTCTCGGTATACCAAGCCAACACTTGCATATGTGGTTTCCGCAATCCGCAAGAGTTGTCTGTTTTTGAAGATTAATTTTCCTGTTTTCGGTTCTGTTGTTTTTGACTCTCAGAGCAAGGTTCATCTTGGCATTCATAGACCTTGTTGCGGCTTGCTGGTGCGCAAGAATCATCAACTTGTGCAAAAGAGCAATTTGCTCATGAAGCGTTTCACCCATTCTCGCGCCATAGCGAGGACCTTAGCAGCCTGATCGGCACTGCTTTGCTGTGCCATTTGACTGTCCGAATCTTCGAGCTATAACTTGGATTCTAAGTTCATCGAAGTTCAGTGAGGTTGCAGATTCTCGGCAGATTCTTTCTTTTTGGCGGGTACCCGGATTTCCCGCTGCCCCTGGCCTCACGGTGGTGCAAGTGTGAGACGACTCCGAATCCGACGAATCGCCACTCCGTGGTTTACACAGCGTTACACAGGCAGCAGTTTACCTAAGCAGTTTACCTAAGCAGTTTACCTAAGCAGTTTACCTAAGCAGTTTACCTAAACAGTTTACCTAAGCAGTTTACCTAAGCA